>JAQMYJ010000020.1:10177541-10214675 GCA_030014305.1 Clarias laeviceps
TTTTATTGCATTGTTATAGTGCAACAAACACCCCCCCCCCCAAAAAAAAAAAAAATAATAATAATTTATGTTTAGTATGTTTAATTTTGAGTTGAAAGGCTTGGTCATGGCCTGGTGTTATCCAACAGCAGGCCTCGGTGGGCCGAAAGCTTTCCTTTGTCCATGAAATGACGTCCCTCTGCCTCCCTGGGAGGACACAGCATCTCAGGGAGGATTTGCCTCTTCTGTCTTTGTCAGAGAAGACTTCTAGCACCTCGGTTGCCATTGACAACGTGTTGGTCAGATCTCCTGCCGTTGCCAGGCATCATTAAGACTTGCTGGCATGAGCTTCACTGTCTCCACGAGTAGGCCTTGTACAGGGAAACGGCAATTAAAGATCCTCTCAGCCTGATGGAGGAGAATGATACCCTGATATGGGGGGGGGTCTGAGGGAGAGAGGGATGGAAGGCAAGGATAAGGAGGTGGTGGTAAGAATGTGACTTTGTGTTCGAAGTCTTTTTTTTGGGGGGGGCGGGGTGGATGAAAGAAGTGGTTGTCTGTTTAATGGAGGGTGACTGATTCATGCTGTGGATGAAAATATCATCATGGATAATGTTTATGCTACATGTAATATCTCGTTAGCTCAGAAAGCCATACAGCGATGTTCTAAACATTTTTATGTAGATCGTGTTTTCAGGCCATGCTTCTTCACTAATGGTATTTGTGCCTGAGTCTCTGTGAGCTACGTCAAAACAGGAGTATATTATGAGGAACTGCATTTTTTTTATTCTTACAACTTTAAATCATTCAGATGACATTATTGACAGGATGCTAATTTTACCTACAGCCTAATTTTAGCTGTTTTTTTTTTCATGCTCTCGGTCTCTCCAGGAATCTCAGAGTAAAGTCACTGGAGCCTGTGTTTTTCGTTACGGTTACATGTCCAGTCGTGCGGCTAATCATGAAGTGCTCTGGTGTTTGTGCTCAGAGAGCAGATGAAAGTGAGAAAACACCATTAGCCTCAACTCTCAGCTCTCAAGGCTGATTGGAATTCGTCCTGATGATTCTGCAAGCGTCCCTGAATTACTGCAGGCACACAAACACACAAACACATCCATTCTGCACTCACCCAGAGTGAGTCAGGCCATTTGACGCAGGCAGTGATAAAGCCTGAAGTCCTTGTCAAGCTTCTAATTGAGCCGTGTTCCAGACATCAGTCGCCACCAATCAGACACGGCTTTCTTTATTTGTTTGTTCATTCTGATGTGTTGAGGAAGCTGAACTCTGACTTTATAAGGAAGCTTATGTTTTTCTGACACAAGAAAATGAAAATGAATATTTTTTTTCCATGACATATGACTTATGTTTCAGGGTTCTAAGCAGGAGAACATCCATTGAAGCAAATCAAATGAGTCACGTCACATAAATGTTTAAGTTGAAGAACAGTCTCATGAGTTAAAGTTTAATATAGTTCTATTGGATGTAGCAAATGCTCTATGGTCAATAGCCTCACCTTTAACTCTAACCCTAGTTTCCTATTTATGGCCTTTTCACTTCCTCTAAATAAGCCAGTCAACAAGTGTCATGGGCTCCATAGAATGATGGTAGGCAAAAAAGGAGGTTATGAAAAAATCATGAAAAGGAGCAAACTACCATTGATAATCTTGGCCTCATGAACTGGAATGAGTAACGATCTAATAATGATAATAACAATAATGGCACCGGCACAGTGGCTTACTGGTTAGCATTGTCGCCTTGCACCTCCAGCATTTGGGGTCAGTTCCCACCTCGGGTCTGCACACATGGAGCTCTCGAAAGCGTCTGTGCTTGGTGGGTTTCCTCAGGGTACTCCGGTTTCCTCCCACTGTTCAAAGACATGTAGATTAGGCTATCTGGCATTCCCAAATTGTGTGAATGAGCATGTGAGTGTGTGTATGTGTATGTGAGTGCCCTGTGGTGGATTTGTGCCTCGCCCAGGGCGTACTCCAGCTCGTGCCTTAAGTCTCCTTATAGGATAGGATCCAGGCCCCCTGCTCCCTGTACTACTAATAATAATACTACTATTAATAATAACTTTTAAATAATGATTAACTTCTTCAGTTTGTTCATGAAGAAAGAAGTACAGAACCTTTAACTCTCTCTCTCTATTAAAAAAAAAGACTGTAAATCAGTAATCATTTCTAACATTTAATACAAGTTGGCTTGTTTAAATTCTTTTGACTTTTGGAGACATTTTTTATTACATACAACCCGCAGCAAATCTCCAGATGTCCAGTGGTGACAATCATAGTGATTGCCATCCACATTACCAACACATGTCTACAGTTTCTAAGATGCATTATGTTTTAAAAAAGAACAAAAAGGGAAAAAAGTCAAACATGGCCATAACAACAGACTCCTAAAATGGTATCAGGTCTCATACGCACATACTTTTACACAAGTACGTAAAGGTAGGATTTGTATCAGCTGCACAGAAGCCCTGACAGACAACTTTGTCATAGACATACAGGAATAAAAACAATGATGATGACGATAACAATGACGATGACTGCGATATAACAGTAACTTCTACTCCATGAATAATCAATTGCTGTGAAAAGTTTTAAGGGGTAAGCTTAGCATCAGGCACACGGTTAGTGTGCTTTTTACGCTTCCATTGGTATGAAATCAACCGAACTCTAATCGCATCACCATCAATTGTTTGAATTCTTATGAATTTTACATGAGACAAAGAGGGCATATCTGTGTCTGTGTATCATCAGTTATGAAAAAAATAAATAAAGAATAAAAATGTTGATGACCAGCATTTGTCTTAGCATCCAACTGACTCACAACAGGAATCTGATGTCTGGTGGAACAAGACATGTTGTGCAACAGGGCTGTTGGTGCACATGCCATGGCGAGACTGTCTTTTGAGACAGCAGGAATAAAGGTTTAAAACTGCAGTCCCTGTCTCGACCATCCACCAAATAATGAGAGAGAGAGAGAGAGAGAGAGAGAGAGCGAATGAGCAAGGGGGAAGAGCAGAAAGCCTGCACAGGCTGCTTTGGGACTGTGAAGCTGCATGGCCCACTTTATGCAGGGGAGCACTGTATCATATTATATGAGACAGATGGGAGCTTGGCAAGAATACTAAGCAGTGTTTTCCCCATTTATGGCCAGACTGAGTTCGCTTGCAGTGGCTGGGGCACAAACCGTGCTTGAATGCATCGATCCAACCAGGTGAAGAAAGGATGCGCGCTTTCTCCATCATGCATCGTCTGAGTGTGAGTGATGTGTCAGTGGAACGAGGCTGAGCATGTACGTGTTAGAAGGTGATGTTGCATTCACAAAGGACTGTCCTTTCAATAGAAATGAAAAGTTTTTTTCTGTTGTTGTTGTTGTTGTTGTTTCTTTCAGGGCATGTCCTATGGCCTTGCAGCACACACACACACACAAACAGCGGTAACTAGATTTGCTGTTAAACACACAATATGTTCGCTCACACGGTGGAGGATGTGAGATGGTGTGTGGTGATGTCTGTATATGCGTTCTCCTCTAAACAGATTTCATATGTGACAAACCCAACTGCCATTTCTGCTGAAAAAGTAATATCCGCAGTGAATCATAGCGTATATGTTTTCGTGTTTTTTTTTTCTTACCAGAAAATGATGTTTGAAGAAGATCACCATCATTGAACACAGCATAAGGGACATTTCAGCCAGAAACCCCAGGAAGGCAGGAGGAGAGCTTCAGACACCGCTACCCCACCCTCACTCAGCTAATCTCAGGTATAGGACGGCATGAAATGCACACGCTCCATGATTTAGTGCTTACACAAGTTGAAATAACAGAGTTAAAGTTGAGAAGTTTTTCTTCATCCAGAGATATCCACACACACACACACACACACACACACACATACTCCCAATGACAGCTCTAATGAGAATTAGTGACAAGAAGCATGAGCGTACTGTCTAGATGATCCAGTCTCGATTGCTAGATTGCTGCATGCTGATGGCCGCTCTGCTCTGCAGATGGAGGTGGATGCAGCTGAGAAGCGCCATCGAACACGTTCCAAAGGAGTGAGAGGTATAGTATAACGGTGCAGCAGGACTCGAATGAACTTCAAAAATAACTTCTTACCCATAAGTGATTTACTTGTACTGTATATTTGGCTTTTTATCAAGATCCCGCTGCATTCCGCAGCATAGCTACAGTACACCACTGACACTGATTTGATTGGACAACATAATATGAGCTGATATTGATGTTTGTTCCTTCTAATTGTCTTTTCTTTTCTCTTGTAGTTGCCGTGGAGACTGCAGCGCAGGAGCTATTCAGGTCAGTTTGGAAGCAATGAAAGATGCATTAAACGCTCGGCAACCTTCGTGGCACCTACATATTTGACGATGAAGTGGTCACGATAGAATAGGAAGCGGACCTTCTATTTTCAGGCCTCGGTGGAAAAAAATACAGACTGTATTCTTTTGATATGATTCGATGTGATTTATTTGCCCAATATGGAAAGGATGCAGCTTATACTATAGGTGCAGCTTATGAATAAACCTTTATAAATATTCCTACGCGGGAACGCATGATTGTCCTAATTAGTATTGGTAAATATCCCCGCACCCTTAATGAAATCAGACATAATAACGAGAATGAATGGACTGGTTTTCCTCAAGGGCAGAAAAGAGATTTTTATCAGGCCTCTGCTCTTCTCACTTCAGAAGCTATAGTGCCACTCTTGGCACACTTTACAAGCATCCGTAATGGCAGCATCTCCATCATTAAGAAGTGTTTAACACCCGTGGACCTGTAAACGGAGCTGTAAAGAAGGTTTATTTTTATATTGTCTTGTTACTCTAAGATGTGTTCAATTAAAATGACAACAGCAAGGACAGCATGGAATATACAGTAGAGTGTTATATGGTGGAAGAGGACATAGGAACAGCCATTTCCTTCTTCTCTTTGTCACATCTCTTTTATTTCTTCAGCATGCAAGTAAATAATCCACATTTTCTTTTTTTTTGAGGCGGGGGGATTTTTTCCCCTTGATTTTCTCCCTAATTTGGCCATATCTAATTCCTCCCCGTCACTAGAGGGCTCCACATTAAGGCTACTACCACTCAGTCAGTAGGGTCTTCTGAACCACGTGAGCTCACAGATGCCCTGATTGGCTGTAGAGCTGTGATTAATGTGAGAAAACTAATTACCTCTCATCCCACCCCTGTGAGAGAGCTCGGCCAATCAGCTCTCTCTAGACCTCTGGCTGCGAGAGGTTACAGCATTGCCCGGGAATCGAACTTGCGATCTCCGGATGACAGGGCGAGCACTTTACCACTGCGCCACTCGGAGGACCAATAATCCGCATTTTCTCACTAATGCCACCGATACGAGCTGCTGCTTCAGCAGGCTGGACCGGTGTAAGGCAAGGGGCACCAATCTGGATTCGACACCGATACCGGGCAGGGATCATTTTGTGCGCGAGAGATTAAAAGCTAGATGAAACATGCTATTATCGATGACCAGCTGCCTTGTGAATGATACAAGTGCTCTTGAGGCATTTGATATTTTTATATTTAAGACTAAGAACTTCATATTGAATTGGTACTTTGCCAATCAGAGGTAGAGTTATATTAGTTTGACTAAAAATAGAAAGTAGAGCATTTGCTGAAAGATCTGAAGGTGCTGCATGGTGGTGGTGTGCTCTGTGCAGGCCATGGTGGTGGAATAAGCAGGATTAGTGGAGTATCTGACCCTATAACGTATCTGACCGCACATTCGAGAAGGGCAAAGAATCCAAATCTGGCAGCATTTCATTGTGCTTTTAGTTGGCTGGTGGTCTAAATAGAGCAGCCAGAGGGTGAAGTATGAAATATGAAATATGCAGCCTAGTGAGTCACCAACCGGGAGGTCACTGACAGCTCCGTAAATTTGCAATGAAGGCTGATGTGCCTTGGCTCAAGTGCTGAGTGTGTGAGTGGGTATGCTTGTGTGTATCTAAGTGAGAGAGTGCGAGTGTGTGCCAGCTTTTTAAAATTAATTCCTTCCTCCTCTTGTCTACAGCTGTCCCACACCGGGGTGTGATGGGAGTGGACACGTGAGGGGCAAATACGCCAGGCACAGGAGGTAAGAGTCGTCAGGAAACACTCTAAAAGGGTGGAAGGTCCACAGGTTTAAGATGCTAGAAAAGGAGCACTGCTTTATTAGACCAAGACTTTAAACGTCTCTCCATCAACAAGTGACAAAATAAAAAAATTTCTATTTGGAAAAAAAAATCTAAGACTTTCAATAACATGCTGATTAAGGAAAATAGACTTTTCAGCATGAATCATATAGAACTACAGTCATTTAATGACAGTGTAGAAATGCTCCTAAAACCTTTTTGAGGTCAGTATTAAAGCTTTTACATGCTGTAGTTTTTTTCTTTTTTATCTTTTTGATTATCTTAATGAAAAAAAAAAATTATTTGTAGAAATTAACAAAGAATACTCAAAATTCTTAAGGGAGTTTAGTATTAATCATGTTGCCCAACTGCCTCACTTTGTTCTCTCTGCTAATGCTAATAATAAGAAAAACCCTACAAAGCCCCTAGTCCTGTTACAATATTTCTGTCTTATTAACTTCAAAACTGAGGAAAATGAAAAAAGGGTTTGCTGTGATGTGGAAACAGGAATTGATGTAAAATATGAATTTAAATGTTTAAAAGGTATGACGGCGGCACGGTGGTAGCAATGTGGCCTTGCACCTCCAGGATCGACGGTTCGATTCTCGCCACAGGTCTGTATGCGGTTCTCCCGTGCTTGGTGGGTTTCCTCCGGGTACTCCAGTTTCCTCCCACAATCCAAAGACTTGCAGGTTAGCCGAATTGGCGTTACAAAACTGCCAAAGTTACAAAACTGTAGTGTGTGAATGCGTGTTAGTGTGTTGAAGTGTGCCCTGCGATGGATTGGCACCCTGTCCAGGGTGTACCTTGTCTCATGCCCAGAATCACCTGGGATAGGCTTCAGGTCTCCCGCGAACCTGTACAGCTGTATAGAAGATGTATAAATGAATGAATGAATAAAAAGTGGAATGTTCATTAATTCAAAGATTGTCAAATCGCTGCTATTTAAGACCACATCTGTAGATTATTTGACCATAACATCACAACCCGAAGTGTGCTAGTCATGATTTAATTATCAGAAGAAACTGTGATGTTACAACTCGACGGCTGGGTAAGTAGATAAAAAAAGCTGAATGATGTAGTAATTCGTCAATTTTCGTCAGTTTAAGCGATCCTACTTTATTAATCTATCATTCCGTTTTAAAAAGTATTCAATTGACTAGTTGCCATGTTGCTTTTGGTTTAAAAAACTTAAAAAGGGTTGAATAAGATTCGTTTTCCTTTCATGCCACATTTTTTCCCAACAAATCCTACTCTAATTAAAACAGCGCTTGACATACCAGAACAACTACAATTTCGCTTTTATCTGGGTTTTTTTTTTGCAAATTTTTGCAGATGTTGTAATCTAACCCTTTAGTGTTTTTGTTTTATGTTCGCAGTGAATTTGAAGATTTAAAAAAAAAAAAAAAAAAAAACGTAGTATGATGTCAAAATTCCAGTGTAGTTTTGCATTTTTCAAAAGAAGTCCCTGTGGGAATTCAAAAGCATTCCTGTAATTATTTTGAACTGAGGTAGAAATGGGAGGTGGGATTACAGCGATCAGTGCACACCAGCAATAATTTGCCTTATTGACTCAGCTCTTGAGCCAGCGGTGAAAAGCCGCCATCCAATTAGCCTGTTAGCCTGCCACATTCCCTAAAAATGCACGCTTCTTATGAGGCAACACAGTCTGTGAAAATATGAGCTGTAGATAAATAAAAGTGATGTTAAAGCATAAAAGCTTGGTATTGTCTGGCTAACCGCTATGCTCGGATGCTCGCGCGCACCACTTATTAGCATGTTTCAGGAACATGTGTGAGTCTGGCACCATTAATATGCTAATCAGCTTGAAGAGGGCTCTTGCAGGAAGTGTGCTGGTTGTTTCTGCTTGTGTTTTTTCTTTTGTTACTCGCCTTTGCAAGTGTGCTTAAACAAACAGGGATGTACTGCTAGACCGTGACCTGACAACTTTTACAATATCGACGAAAGGCACTCTTCTTTGTAGGAAAAGATTTTAAAGATTTCGCCTATTTTAAGGAGTTCATTTATTTCGCCATGTCCTGACATACTGTAAAGATGAAGAATCCTCTTAACCATGATGAGCCCGAGAATGTCCATTGACGGTCTGTGCCGAATGATGACGGTCCAATTGCTTGACAAATGTTGGATCTTTTTCAGTCAGGGACCATGTTTAACATGATGCTGTTTACTCCAGCGAGAGGATACAGAAGAAAGGGTGGAAAAAAAAAAAGACGAGACTGATGGCTACGATTGCAGTGTCAGCCTAGCAGCGGGACCCTGTGAACTGCAAGTCGTAATTGCATTTCTGCAACAGACAAATGACAGCTCCACTAGACCTCTCACTCAAGAGGGAACCAGTGTGTGTTTGTGTGTGTGTGTGTGTGTGTGTGTGTGTGTGTGTGTGTGTGTGTGTACGTGTTGATACCTGCATGTGTGTGATGAATTATCAGCAGTAGGAGGGAAGGAAGTGATGCTCCGGTGGTGTTTCTAGAGGCCAGGACTATACGTCAGGGGCATCACAGGGATGCCGTGGCGCTGCTGTAATGAGGACACTGTATCACCTGTGAAGAGTGCGCTGCATCTGCTTTGCCCTAGCCAGCCATTACGGAACCATGATGACAAAGCAATTGCTTTTTCTAGCCCTCGCTTTCTGTACATGAGGTTAGATCATGGCAAAGGTTCTCTCCCTTCTGGTGGAAGGCTAATGTATAATGTATTATGAACATATAATCTATAGGGCTGCATTAATCCATCTAATAGCCTTTCAGGGCCAGACATTTCCTAGCCGTGCTGAATGCCGTACGCACATATCTGAGCTCTTCTGCTTCTCTACACTCGGCTAAGATTTTTAACTACATTTGTAGTTATGTGATTTCCAGACAAACAGACTGATACCGTACACAGAGACTAAAAACATCATAGACACTGACCCATTATACCTGTCGACTATACGCATTGTCTGCGTATCCACTGAAATATTACTGCATTATTGCACATTAGTAATCCGAAGGGGATTGAACAGGCATGATAGTGGAAAGAGGTAGTGAGGAAAATTGCAAGTTGCTTTCATACAGTGATTTCGAGCTCGTATTCATTTCCTACATAGCCTACATGAGGAAGGCTGCTACTGTATAAAAATAGCTGAACACAAAATAGTCCAAAATCACACCTGCCCTCAAAAACATGATTTTTTTTTTTACCACCTCAATTCGACAATAATTTTCCTTCGCCCTAAAAAAAAATAAATGCTTGCAATAAGCAAAGCTATATGTCAAAAGAAGAAGTTTGATTAGTAGGCTTATTATTTGTTTTACTGTAATCTTATTATCTGTAATATAAAGTCGTTTGTCTATGTTCAAGAGCTTTAAACTTGCAGAGGTATCTTTATTGTAGTGTAAGTACAGAGATTTTTTTTTCTTACAGTATGTAGCAGTATGTGTTTTACATAAAAGAGACAGAATTTCTCAGTGCAGCAGAATACTGTATATGAGTTGTGAGATCACAAATAGAATTGAATTTATCATGAATACAGTAAGAATTAGCAAGCTATGAAGTAAATAGCTAAGAATATGAATGTGAATATGAGTATGATGCAAATGCAACTATTGTATAATTGTAACAGAAGCGTTCAGGCTGGTGAGGGTGGTGTAATAGTGTGGGGAATGTGTACTCGGTAGACACTGGGCCCTTTTAGCATTGTTTCAATGTGATAGTCCGTCTTGGCATTGTTACTGAGTATGTATTTCTCTTTATCGACACTTTCCACAACTTATTATTTATAATTTCCAGTATGATAATGATAATGTACCATAACATCATAAACAAGACTTCAAGTTCAGTGTACTTCAGTGGTATTCCAAGTCTTTACAACTACTGTAAATCTACTCCAACACTTTTGGGATGTAGTACAGTGAGAGAATTGCATCATGAATAGGAATGAATAGATGAAAAAAAAATACTTTATGCGAAGCAATCATGAAAACACAGAACAGAATCTGAAAGGAATGTTTCCAACACCTTGTGAAGTCCATGAGTATTTAATGGTCCTAATAAGGTGGACAGCGAGAAGGTTTTATTATTATTATTATTATTATTATTATTATTATTACTTTACATTTACTATCACAGCAGCTCTTTCTATTCTTCTTTCTCTCTTTCCTCAATTAATTGTAGCTCATTATGTCTGTAACTCCTCACTGTTTCATCCTTCTAAACCTCTTTCGTTCTATCGTCCTTTGTTTTCCTCTTTCTTTCTTTCTTTCTTTCTTTCTTTCTTTCTCTTTCTTTCTTTCTTACTTTCTTTCTCTTTCTCTCTCCACTCTCTCTCTCTCTCTCTGATGGATGATGACTCACATGGACTGGAGCTGGATAATTCAGAGCCTGACAGGTAGCACTCACTAAAAGGATTGTCACTGAGCCAAAAGCTAGTGGCAAGGTCTGGCGAGTGATGGAGTTACGTTCCTTCCTTTCTACCTGCATCTCTCTTTGCTGATGTTTTTGACAGCATGCTCCACACAAATGCTCTTCTTCTATGTGAAGACTACCAATGGCAGGTTTAAGGGTGTTTTTTTTGTTTGTTTGTTTGTCCCAAGTTTGTTCCATTATAGCATTGGAAGTTTTAGGAGGTGATATATATCAATAAAGTCCATTAAAACTTTTAAAGAATTTACATTTTTTATTTTTATTTTATGTTTTTTTTTTTATTTATAATTCTTTGTTTTTTGCAACTGTGAGTACCAGAATCCCAGAACCGGGGTGGGTCGTGAATAAAGTTCTGAATGATGGACAGAAATAGACATAGATATAGGCATCTAATTTACAGCATCAAGCTCTAATTTGCATCTTTCCGTGTCGCAGGAAGAGGAACGTGCTTGTGCGGTAGTTCATTCCTAACCAACAGCACGCCAGCAGATGGTCTCTGGACTGTGTGGGAGGCATATGCCATCCTTTCCTCCTTTCTCTCTCTCGCTCTCCCTCTTTCTCTCAGCCTTGAAGATGGAGACTGTGCGGTCTGTTGGCTTTGCCGCTTGTCAAGTCACTCTAAATTGCCATTGCTATACATGCAGAGGGCTTGTGAGGGCTTGTTTGTTATCTCTAACTGGTATGTAATTTCTCCAAACTGTTTTTCAGCTAAAAGGCTCAGCCAGATGTCACTTTTATTTGGACGATGTCCATATTCCGTACATACAATACATATATGAGCGGATCACTTTCTGTATGAATTGCAACTGCTCCTCGTTTACTTGACACCCATTACCCCCTGCATCACCACCTTCCGTTTTGCTCTCATCTCTTTTTTTTCCCGTTCGAATCTACTGTACCTGAGGAGATTTGCGAACAGATGGGCAGGCTATGGATTGCACCAAGAAGTTTCAGGAGACTTCATTGTCGATGAAATGCTTATGCACAATGTGACAATCTCCTCCTGCATGTTCGTACTCGGTTGATTGAGGCTGAGAGAAGAAGGCCGAGCCTGCGAGACAGACTGAAATGCTCGGCGCCGGCGCCTCTTTTGTTCTCTTGCTGGAACGGCTGCAGAGGATGGGAGGGATGCCTGTCAGACTTGCGATCACCAGTCTCTCTCTCTCTTTCTCTCGCTCTCTCTGTTTCTCCCTCACTCTCTCTCTCCCTATAGCACACTCTCTTTCTCTCACTCTGTCTCTGTCTGTCTGCTCGAATGGCAAATCCCACTCCGGAGGGGGCAGATCACCATGGCGACGGTGCCTTGGCACGCATGCCTGTGGATGCTGCAGTGTGGAGACATTGAGACTATGCGCTCCTATAGCAACTCATGCTGGGAGAGGCAGCGGCAGACCCCCTGCACCGAACTCCCGGCTGCCTGATTTGAGGATGTACATATTGCCAGCATGATAAGCGAGAAATCAGACTTGACAACGCTCTTGACACTCAAACCAATTAAATCTGATGGAAAAACAAGAATTTTTACTTACCATGCCATGGTACCGCAACACTTTTAATCTCACCGCTTCGGATGGAACAAAAAGAGGTGGCTATTTTCATAGCCTTGTATAATCTCTTTCAGACTGTTTGTCTGTACCAATCAGGAGGCATATAAAAAGGCCATGAATCATCTGTTAATAATTCCAATAAGTGTATTTCAACAATATATATGCAACGTAGAAATACTGTGTCAGTAGCTGTAGAAATTATGGAAAAGAACCAGCTCTGGCAAATAGTCATTTTTTGACATTAGTAGAGTTCATCGGAGCATTTGTCCACCAGGAGTTGTCTGGGGCTGAAGTCATTATTTCTCTCAGCAGCACTGAAAGGCTCATAGCCTCTCTCTCTCTCTCTCTCTCTCTCTCTCTCTCTTTCTCTCTGTGCATAATTACAGCAGCCGCACTCAAACCCTGCCTGCGCTGCTCCCTCATTCAAATGTGGTTTAATTACCTGTGGAATTTTAATTGGCGTGGCCTGCCAGTGGGAAACGCGAAGGTGTGCGAGGTCACTCAGTGTGCCTCATAAACGCTCCCCCCCCCCCCCCCAACACACACACACAGACACACACACACGCACACGCGAGCGCTGCTGGCACCTCCACTACGGAATGCTCTACAGTATGTTCTATAAAAATGTTCAGCATGCACACAACTGCATAAAGGTGGACATTTTAGAGCTTGCTATTACACACTTTTGCCATTTCTATCCATTTAGGAGGCATTCGAATGGGAAATGCCAACAACAGTTCGCAAGCCATCATAAACCTCATATTAATTGATAAATCGTTCATTTACATCAACCGAATGAGAGCTTGCCTTCTTTGTATGTATTATTCATAAGTGTCAGTCAGTGTTAGAAAAAAAGAAACGCACACATGCGCGCATACACAAAAAATGCAGTATATTTTCTTCAACACAATTAATGTAGAAGAAATGATCAGTGTAGTTTTGTCTTAGTTCTTTATAAAATTTTACTATTTTTTTGGATTTTTTACCCGATTTTTCTCCCTAATTTAGTGGTCTCCAATTCCTCCCAGTCACTAGGGGGCTCCCACATTAAGCTTCTACCACCATTCAGTCGGGAGGGACGCAGACTATCATGTGTTTCCTCCGACCATCTTTTCGAATTGCTCGTGTACCGTTGGGGCGGAGTAACACACTCGGAGGACAGCGCTATCCGCGCCCTCCGCTTATGTGAGCTCACAGACACCCCTGATTGGCTAGTAGAGCCGTGATTAATGTGGGAGCACGAGTACCTCTCATTCCTCCCCTCTGAGAGAGCTCGGCCAATCAGCTCTCTCTAGACCTCCGGCTGTGAGAGGTTACAGCATCACCCGGGGATCGAACCAGTGATCTCCGGATGATCTCCGCATGACTGCGCCACTCGGAGGCCTTTGTCTTAGTTCTATAAAAGTAAGTATCATGGAGTATTTAGTGCATGGATTAGGAAAGCTAAATTTAATCTAGATTAAACAAAATTACTGTAAATAGCTCATTAGATTAGACTATTTTGATAAAAGTTTAGTTAAGCCACTGGGCAAATCTGATAGTAGTAGGTCCTTCTACGATATGTGCCGCCTGGTACATCGGGCGATGGATAAATATGCATCGTTTCCATGGCTGAGCTGCCAGTTTGACGCCTGATTGTATTTGAGCACTCCAAGTTGATGGATCTTGCTCAAGGGTCCAACAGAAGCAACCAGACAACATCAGGGCTTAAACCAGGGACCTCCTGGTTGGTAGTCAAACAACTTAACCATAGACCCATCCTTGCCCCAGCAAATCAGACAGACTTGGTAGAAAGCCATGGTATATTCTGGCTCTGGTAAAAATCTTGTATTTCTTTCATATTTAAGGTGTTAGGCATAACTTCTTTAACCAATTAAACTTCTGGTCTATTACCCACAAGCATGTTACTCAGAAGAAGCTACTGTAAAAAATTTTTTGGCAGCTGCTATGAAAGCAATTGGGTCCTCTGGGTCTCCAGGAGCACAAAAGCAAACAAAGTAACTAAAATCCTTGTACTCACTCCATTCTTACATACAATATTTACTGTACAGGCAAATTTTCTAAATGTGCACAGACATGTATGCGTAATTTTTCTGTAGTACCCTATGAGACCAAGGGTTCTCAACTTTTTTTTTTTTTTCAGCCAAGGATTGCTTTAATGTTTTAAAATAAATTCCATGACACAGTTTGACTGAAACCTTGACCTGTCAAACTATTAGTATGCAGCCTGTTATTACCACTACTTTGTTCATTTTTGGGAGTGTCTTAGGAGCTCTCAGATTTGCTCCAATCCTCAGAGACCTTGCTGTTAAACTCCCGGTTTGGTGCAGCTCAGGTCAGAGGGAGTGATGTCAGGAATAAGCTGCCAGCTGCGTTTCAGTCAACTCATTCCCACAGGACCTGAAGTCTCTGGATCGCGGATATGGTGCTGATGTGGGACAGAAGCCCTGAGGCGGTGACTCAAATGTGTCACGGCCAGGGAAAAAAAATCATTCCAGTAAAATGTTCATGAAGATGAGGTTTTTATATACGGTTTACCCTATGTACAGTACACGTGCAGGTCACTCTGTTTGTAGGCTGCGTTTATTGTAAACTCTTAATGGTCGATGATTTATTCCATAGACAAGAATTCAGAATTTCTTTAATTCCGGGATAGGAAGGGTTCTTTATGGGTTCATTGGATTCCCTTTCAGAGTTTTTAAAATAGGGGGTTGTTCCTCTGTTTGAAACCCTTTCCGCTGAAGGCACAGTCATGATAACAAAACTAATAAAACTGTCAAGTACAATGTAAAATTCTGTGATTATTATTATTAGTATTATTATTATTATTATTACTTTGCTATTTTCTATAAGTTTACATTTATGCATGCAAAACTGTTTTAAAAAGTAATTTTACAAAATCAGTTGAAAACTATAGTACCACAAACACCTTGTTTTTATGTGACAGTGAAGTGCAGTTTGGTTGACAATTGTCATTAAGCACATTACATTACAGCAGTTATTTCGGTATTCTTCTGGCGCACAGTTCAGGTACTTTATAATTGCCATAGCAACATCCAACCACACTCAAGTGAACCAGCCTCCACTATTATGTACAGTATAAATAATGTAATAAATTAATGTATAGTAACATACTGTACAAGTGTAATTGCTATGTAGTGTCCAACGACATTCCTCGGCATGTCGTTGGATCACTATTCAAATATTTGGCTGATTATTAAAGTTCAGTATTATTCCAGTTTCAGAGATTTAAATTCATGTGAGAAGTTAAATTGGTTAATACAATGATTAAGTGTAATATATTTGATAACGATGGATTGTGGAAAAAAAAGGGGGGGGGCAGTGGTGGCTGAGGGGGTCAAGGCTCTGGGTTGCTAAATGGAGGGTGTTAAAACTCACACCCTATACACCCCAGCCAGATGAAATGGGAAGGTTGCGACAACAAGGACATCCGATGAAAAACCTGTGCCAGGTCTCGTGGATCAAATGATCTGATGTGATAATCCCCAGGGACAAAGTTCTTCTTTAGAAAATTGTAATAAATAAATAAATGAATTAAAGAGCCCCCTGTTTGATGGACTCCATGTTGTGAACTAATGTGCGCTCTGGCTCTAAATTGGGAAAGATTAACCTAGCCTTTAAATCCTCCCCATCCAGAGTCTTAGTCAATTGCTCATACACCACCGAGGGAGCAGAACCTTCAACCCTCTTGGCATGCCAAAAGCAAGTCCTCTCAGACAGAAATAGGATAATTAATTTTATGAATTCCACTTTTAAGCCACACATAATTGTGCATGCTGTTTTGGGGCAATTAAAGTGGAATTTCTCAACAGTTAAGGATAATTAAGGGATTTGTGTAATTAAGGGCTGTTTGGATGACTTTAGCTTTCTTCATTTTGGTTTTGCAAATGCAGCTGGACAGATTGAGAAAAGTAGCATCTTGGGGCAACAGCATTTGTGTTTTTTTTTTATGAATGAATGCCTGAGGTTGACTTCGGGCCAGATAGTGCAAAATGTGTTGCATTAAAATGAATTCTGTTCTGTTTTTATGATGACTCAATAGAAAAACACCTTGTCCTCCCTCATTTTTGCATGCCCTCTGCAGTGTTTATGGATGCCCTTTGGCTAAGAAGAGGAAAGGCCAGGAGAAACCTCCACAGGAGCCAGCTACTAAACGGCAGCCATTTTTAACCATGGCTGATGGAGAGCCGGTGATATACGACAACTATGAAGCTATAGAAGAGAATGAGGAGAGAGGAGAACAGGAAGAGTTAGACGAAGACGTGGAAGAAGAGGAGGGTGAAGGCGAAGAGGGAGATGAAGAGGAAGAGTGCTCTGAAGACAACGATGAGGCTGGTGAGGAGGAAGAGGAGGAGGACGAAGATGAAGGAGAGGTCGAAAGGGAGGAGGAAGATGAGGTAGAGCAAATGGAGGAAGAGATGGAGGACGATGAAGAGGCGGTGGAACAGGAAGGAGATGACGAACAAGAAGAGGACGGAGAACAGGAAGAGGAAGATGAAGATGAGCATGAGGAAGAGGAGGAATATAAAGTGCAGGCTCATCACCAAGGTGAGGCATTTCTCCTAGTTGGCAAAAATTGGTATTGTTGTATTTTTTTTTTCTGTACTTTAACATTTAAATTTGTAGTTTCCATAAGTAACCGGCAGATATACTGTATTTTTCACAATTTCCACACTACAGTCTGATTGATTTCAAATTAAACAGTGGCTATGAGGTTAAACTCAGCTTTAATTTCAGTGTATTTATGTCTTGCAATAACATATGCAGAGTCAGGAACTTGGCTGCTTCTTTGGTTCTTGGCGTGTTGTGCTTCTTTGCATAATTATCTCAGAATAAAAAAAATAAATAAAGGTTCGGAGTTGATTTCAAATAGAATATTTACATCTGGAATGTGTTGCTAATGTCCCTCAACATGTTGATCAAAGACGTGTTAATGCCAGTAAAACGGAAACGCTCAGTCACACTGTCACCCTGATAGTTTCAACATGCTATTAATTGACATCTTATTCAAGAAATCCAAATCCACCAGCTAAATTCACTCAATATCGTGTAATTAATTTTTCCCGAATGAGAACGTTTTCATTTCAAGCCACATAATTGACTGGAGTACAATTGAATTGTTCCACAGTCTCCACTGGTTGAACAGCACTTAGTATTCTGACTACGGCACGGCTGAGAGCTGGGAACATCCCTTTGCTCCCCTCTTGAACTTGAGAAGCCACTGATTGCTTAGTATGCATCTCGGCCTCATACTCAGACTTCCTCAATTGTTTTTGACAGTGTCTTCCCAAGAAGCGGAGGGAGGGAAGCTCTCTAACTTATTAACGTTGTCCGCTTTCACATGCACAGTGCCATTTTACAAGTGTCAGATACATTCAGCTCCCCCTCACCCGTGGTAACGGGCTCCTCCTAAGGTTATTTCTGGCTGTGGAAGCAGAGCATCACATCCTCCACTTATCCCTGCAGTCTCATTCTCCTGTGTCCCAAATACAAGCAATACTAAAATCCCTGAAGGAGATTTCCGGCAATACTTTCCTCACAGTTTCTTTAGCAATGGATGTATTTCAGACTGCTTTTGTCATCTCGATTTACATCTCACATTTACTATTGTATCTGACATTTCTGTTGTACTTGTTATTAAGTGCAGCACAATTATAATTTTAATTGGCATTTAGGAATCTTTGGATTTTGCAGATGTTTAAAACCAATCACCTCACTTCTGTACTGAAGTAGAAATAAAAAAATATATATTATATTCCATTTTAGTAGAATTTCCCTACATAAAACATACATAAAGCATGCTTTGATATGCTGTTTAATTGTTTATCCTCCCACTTTAGAGAATACTTATTCTAGTTGTGGACAATCAAAGCCAAGCCAGATGTTTGAGAAAGACAGCAACAACAACAATAACAACACAGCCGGTGAAGAATATGAGAACTATGATGAGCTTGTAGCCAAATCCCTGCTAAACCTGGGCAAAATAGCAGAGGATGCCGCATACCAGGCTATGACGGAGTCCGAGATGAACAGCAGCTCCTCCAACAGTGCCGGTGAGGACGAAGATGACGATGATGAGGATGGTCCTGAGCACGGAGGACGGAAGGGAGAGTTAAGTGTGGACTTGGATAGCGACGTGGTGCGGGAAACGGTCGACTCACTGAAGCTGCTGGCACAGGGTCACGGAGCTGTGCTGTCAGAAGATAGCTACCCTGAGCCTGCTCCTGGCCAGGCGCACCATAACGGCCAGCCGGAAGAGAGCGAGGAGGGTGTGTGCCTTAGCAGTCTGGAATGTCTGAGGAACCAGTGCTTTGATTTGGCACGGAAGCTAAGTGAAACACAGCCACTCGATCATGCGATGTTGCAGCACCAGGTTGAGCAGCAGCACCTCCAGCTCCAAATGCACCACCACCCACCTTGCTATGAGAATTGCCAGCAGGCCCCAATGGAGACTCAGAGACCAATGGAGAGAAGCTACTCAGACATGGTGAACCTGATGAAGCTTGAAGAGCAGCTCAGCCCAGCGTCCAGGGGTTGCCCCTCCAGCTGTGCCCATGAAGGAGACGAAGACACAACATCTGTGGCATCAGAGCATTCAGACGAGGCCTTTGACATCACCAAAGGCAACTTGTCACTGCTGGAGAAGGCCATCGCTTTGGAGTCTGAGCGGGCCAAGGTCATGCGTGATAGGATGGCATCAGAGCAGGCAGTGGTTCGGAGGGACCATCAGCGACTACATGGGGAGCACAGCCCCAGGCAGAGTAGTGGAGCTGAGGAGCGTAAAGCCCGGCTTCACCATGATGGTGCAAGAAGAGCCTATTACCCTAAAGGTAATAATAATGCTAAGGCCACAATGAATCACACCAATCAATTATATGTCTTTTTGTCCATTATCATGAAATACAAGTACGAACTGTCCCTTTTTTAAGGTTCAATCTTAAAAATAATCAAATAAACTACTGTACAATAGACAAATCAACACCATCAGGGTAACTGAGATCATGGGTAATAAAAATCTTATTTTCATTAAGACATTAAGAAACAGCTTAAGGCATTTCTTAAAATCATTGCACTTCTTTATAGAAATGTACGGTACGTATAAAATATCCAAGATTTGTGGTAAAAAAATAAATAAATAAATAAATAAAAAAGCCATCTTCCATAGAAGTGTAAGTAGATGCTGAAATTCAGTTAAAATGGCACGGAAACTATTAAAGTGTGGACACTTTAATAGTTTCACTCGAGTATAAATTTGACTGGCTATTTCCACTTTCAAGAGAGACATTTTGACATAGTAGCCATAATGGCACTTTTCCTGACATGAAGACAAAGCCCTACTTGGTTTGATCGGCTACTGGTTAGTCTCTAAGAACCAATTACAAGCAATCAGTGGACTTTAAGTTAGGGCGTTTTAGCGAATAAATATCCCTCAATCAAGGCCTGAAGGGGCCATGGAGCAGCATATTTTTATACCTCAGAGATGATTCAAGTAACAGTCTTTGCATTAAGGCTTAGCTACATTACCCCAGTGGCGTATGTACTAGCTGCAGGACTCCTTTAATGAGACAGACACATTATTCTGCTCGATCTCCAACGCTCAGATTGCAGTGGCGGTGACAGCAGTAGCGGCAGCAGCTTATGTTGTTAAAATAGGCCTGCACAGTAACATCAGAGGCTTGCCTTGTCAGGCATGAGTAATGGCAATCTGCACGGCCCGTTAGGACAGCAATTCTGTCCATGGCCTATTTCTCCAAAACTACTTTGATTCACACCCACCTCCTCTGGGAAAGACACAGCTATGCTATGTGCTCTTATTATTATCCGTAAGAATCTGCCAGATTTTATCAGCATACCGTTTTTCAAAGGGTCGTTATGGTGTTCTCATCCTCGGCTCACCTCTGGATACTGCCCATTGTAATATACGTCATGACTTTAACGCCATCATTCAGGCTGTGAAGCTTGCAGCAATATCTAAACACTAGATATTTCAGTCACACTGCAGCTGTTCATGGGAAATAATCAGCTAGGTTTAGTTATTGCGCATGCATGACCAGAGAAGCTAATGAAGCGTAATCAACCTAGGATCATACAGTCATTCCTCATCTCCAGGCTGATAATCTTAAAGAGCAACTTCTGACTGGTGTTCGCACGGCACAAACCTCTACAGCAGCAAGTTTTTACTGTGTTTGGAGATGAAAAGCATGACATCAGGATCATTTTAATAATATTTTCACTGCTATAAGGATTTAATTAAACGTTCGGTAATAAACTATTAATAAGCAGGTAAGACAGTTTACTAATTAAAGACTGATTGTACATTTTCATTAATAGATTCGTAAGCATTAGTAAATATAATAATTAAGCAATTTTCTCCTCTCATAACACATCTGATCTAAGACTGGGTTTGAGGTCTACTGGTCAAAAAAATCCCCCCAAAAAAATAAAATTCAATACATAAAATAAAAATCTAAATAAATGATAAACTTAATTTGCAAAGATTCTTAAATTTTAGACAAAGGAAGCATTTATTATAGCATCTTAAAAAGTATAAGTATAAAGTAACAATATAAAAGTTATTTAAAATGTTTCGTTTTTTGATGTTTTTTTAACTTCACGCAATACCGACGTTAATAAACCATTAATTAATCATTAATAAGCAATGTATTATATGCTTATAGATTTATTTTCAAATGTTGGATGAAAGTGATACCAGTGTTTTCTATACTTCGTAGGCCAATTAAGAAAGAATTCCTCCATGTACATTGAATATGATACTTTTTTTATTATTATTTTGTTATGTTTTCTTTTCGTGGTGCGGGGAAAGGGAAAGCAGTGTATAAATGGAATTGAACAAACACATGAAAAAAACTTTCAGTACCTTGATTAGAGTACTTAATTAGATTAGGACACTCTGGACACTTTAACACAGGCCGAGTTCCTGGTGAGACGCATCCAGTGCAGGAAGCTGATCTTGCCAGTGACGTTGTAATTAAAGATATTGATGAGCAGTCTTCTGGATGGTTAGAAAGCTTTTTCAGGCCATGTTGGAACAAAACAAACGCTACTAAGTTCCAGTGAAGCATGGCTGGTTTCACACTTATAAATCTTATCTAAGCTTTATTATTTTGCACTGGTTTCCATGTAGTTACTGGATAATTATCATTAAAGTTTATATAGGAGCATTAGAAGTTAATGATTCAGAAAAGTGTTGTTTATGCAAAAAGTAAAACTCATTCTATGTACTAATATAAATGTGTTGGACAAATGTCTTTCACCCTAATGGGTTTTAATATTGCATATTCTGTACATCACTTTAATACAGTGTTGTCATAGTAACAGCCTGATAATAGCAATGCTAAAACTAAATATTTTCAGATGGTCTTGTGCCTGTACAGTAAACCGTAATTCTCGGACACATTTTTTGCACACTGGCACAATGGTTAACACTCAAATAGCCTCGTAACTCAAGGGTCGGGGTTCTAGTCCCGCCTCTAGTCTGTGTGCATGGAGAGGGCATGTGCTTGGTGTGTTTCCTTTGTGCACTCCGGTTTCCTTCCACAGTCCAAAGAAATGCAAGGTAGACTAAGTGGTGTTTCCAAATTGCCTGTGTGAGTGTGTGTTCTGTAATGGATTGGCTCCCTGTCCAGGGTATACCTCGCCTTGTGCCACGAGTCCCCTGGATAAGCTTCAGGCCTCCTGTGACCCTGAACAGGATAATTGGTTTAGAGAATGAGTGAGTGGATTTGACAATACTTTTGAGATAAATGCCCAGAATATCATGATGCTGAAGATTAAAATTTTTTTCCATTTAAATATTTTCAATTTAACACATGTCAGATTTGTCCTTCTGTACACATGTTGAAGAACGCATGTTGAATTTTGTCCATCTGTATACATGACAATGGCACTGAGTGCAGCAAAGCAAAATCTCTGATCCGGCGATAGCTAAAACAAAATGTACAACTTGTCTAGCTTATCTAGAAGAGTTTTACACAAAATACTACTACTACTACTACTACTGTTAATAATAATAATAATAATTATAATCTTAGTAAAGAAAAACTTTTTCGATGATTAATTGAAACAGCAATCAGCAGATTGCTTGAGCGTCAAAACAGTTGTTAGTATCAAAGCGAGCAAGCACTCATAAGAACAATCATAATTAATCATGACAAAGCAATTAACAAAACTTTTTAACCAAAAAAGGATCAGACTGTTTATGACGCTAAGCACAAAACAACAGATAATTACATTTATTTTAAATGTCAAAACTGTCATTAAAACCTTTTTTTTCACAAATAATAAACACTACAATCTATAATATGACAATCAAGACATGCTTAGAGCTTTGACTTATTTTATGGCATAAGTCATAATCACCATGAACATTGGCCTATAGGAAAACCTTTGACTATCATCGGATTTAAAACTTTATTTTTTCATTATAAAAATTATTACAAGCATTTGTCGATATCACAAGTGTTCTTGATAAATATTAATAAATGGGGGGATATTTATTTTATTAAGCTATATCAATTTTAACATGTTACATGCTTAAATGTCTTGGATTTGTCCACCTCTATAGCAAAACCCAGTTTTTTATTATCTATTATACTGTAATTAATATTGAAAACTGCAGGTTTGGAATTATTGACCTGTAAATTGGTGATTTCTCTAAGCCTCCTATAACTCCAAGGTCTAGGGTTCGAGTCCCACCTTCAGATCTGTGTTCTTGAATGTTCACCATGTGCTTGGTTGGTTTCCTCTGCGTACTCTGGTTTTCCCCCTACAGTCAAAAGACATTCTAACCTAATGGCATCATGAAAAAAAAATCTTCACTGTCTGATTGTAAAATGTGTACCAGTGTACCACAGGAAACGAAAAACCCAGATTTGGCATGTAAACAAGAGCCTTTTCTTCTCTCTATTTCCAGTGATGAATTATATTCTAAACGTTCATTAAAACATTTAATAATTAGATTATTTATTTATTTATTTATTTATTTATTTGGACCCTGTTGTCTCTACAGGCTCAAAAGCACTCTTATCTGTTTTGATGATGTGATGATGATAATGCAGGACTTCATAGAACCCTATTTCAAAATTCAAGTCAAGGACTCATGCACCCAATTTTAAGAGTTGTTCGGAGTCTCTTTTTTAGTGTAGAAGTGTGTACATTCTTAACAAAAAAACACTTTCAACTGCACTGACGCTGGTCTAATCATTACGCGTTATGTCCCTAAATTTTTAATGAAATATGAAAGCCCTTGGGCAGGAGGAACTTACAAATGTAATGTTTTTATACCTAGGAGTGTAATAGAAGCGGTATATCTTACATTATGTTTTATATAAATTCACTGCGTACGCCACCTACAGTATTTAGCCAGTCCCTTTATGTCCTCCTGTTTGGAGGGTTAACAAGCAGCATATAAAAAGGCAATTTCATAAAAGAGTTGGAAAACTGTTCCGAAAGGAGGCTCTTTTATCTCTTATAACTTTCAACAGTTGGGCGAAATGTAACAGTGTGTGCACAGACATTCGAAGTGAAGGTGGTAAGTTGGGGACTAGGTGTGCCCAAGCCCCTCAAACACCAACAGCCCCTTTCCTATACTGCACAATATCTTTTTCCATAATAGATTTAAACTTTTATTTGTATTCATATAGGGCTGTCCTTACAAAATAAATAATATGTCCTAAGATTATTAGGGATTTAAAGTGGGAATGTCCTAGAACAACCGTTCTACTACAGACTGCGTTTTTATATTTGTGTATTCCAATTTTGTTTCTTAGTTCAGAGTGAAAAGTTGCAAAGCAATGAACAGTTTCCTTTACTTTCTAGTGAATTTGATTGAGAAGCGGTTTGCACATTAATTTGTAAACTCAAGTGAAGGCAACATTCCACGTTAAGTCATACAGTACATTCCCAATAATTTATCTACTGACTCGACAATTGTCGATTCAATTCAAAACTGCTGCCTGTAGTCCAGCTCACTCACACTGAATGAATGGAATGCTAATGTCCTTTAATTCAACAGCTAAAGTTTATCCAGTTAACATAGGGTGACTCCAAGTGGGGTTGTGCTGGGAGATCCCCATTCACGGAATGCCTCTGCTTTGTTCAATCAGAAATTAATAAATTGTTTATCCAGGCCAAGCTGTTGTATTTAAAAATTATAATAATTTTTTGCATCCAAACAAAGACTGTTTTTGGCTAGTAGCCCCCTGGAAAAAATTCAGCACTCCCTCTCAAAAAATGGTTCCAACATTGCTGAGACTGTGGAAATGCTCTTTTTATTCTACAGATCCATCAAGAGGTGAGAAAAAAGAGAGCAAGTGCCCCACCCCAGGGTGTGATGGCACGGGCCACGTCACAGGCCTGTACCCACACCACAGAAGTCTGTCTGGCTGCCCTCACAAAGACCGCGTACCACCAGAAAGTAAGAACAGCCAGGACATGCTGTGGCTCATTCATGGACCTTTTTCACAGTTCTGTGTTTACGAATACAGCGGCGTAATTAGTAGCATTTCAAAACTTCCAGCGAGATAAATATAATCGCAGTCACTGCGGTGTCCCTCGATGCACAAATAATTCATGTAAATTTGGGCACTTGAGCTTTCACTCATTTTGCACTGATGTGTTTGTGAGAAAGAAATGGATTTATGAAATTTGCTGAGACGAGAGTGAGCATTTTAAGAAGCATAAGTCTGTACACATAAGACTGTAGATAGCGTTTGAAAGAATCTGATTAATTGAAAAACCACTGGTCGTTAAATTTATATCCTGAACGGACAGATAATTTGTTGTAGAGCAAAATTCTTTTGACAAACCCACCACAAACTTTGTGTAGAACAAACTCAGAAAAACTAGCAATGTATGTGGGATCTTCCCATAGTATATTTGATCATGTGACATCTGACATCCCTGCACATGCTCAAATTGTTGCTACTCTTGTTTTTTTGGTCATTGGTGGCTTCTCACCTGCCACTCGAGAGGCCCGGGTTTGCCAGTGCCCCAACCCCAGCCACTGGATGCAGTGCCGGTCCCAAGCCCGGATCAAATAGGAGGGTTGCTTCAGGAAGGGCTGCGGCGACCCCTTTACGGGAACAGCTGAACAATTTAATTAGTTAGTTTACTGTCATTTATTCATTTTAGTATTGAAATAATGTTTAAAATAGAAACCACAGCACAAATATTCACTAACAAATATAACAACAGACTCTGTGTGAAAAAGGTCCATTGCTTTAATAATCCTGGGTGCAGTTACACCTCCGTGGTATGGGGGTGCTTTTTTTATTTGATGTGCTTGTTGCCTGAAATTGTTCATGTACGTGCTGCTGTTCAGTTCCTGTCCATGTCTGTTCACAAATGAAAAGTGTGACTGCTAAGAAAGCACTTTGTGGGTGTGTCTGTTTTCCTTTGAATTAGATTGGTACAGTATGTGCATGTCTGGATGTTGCTGATGTGTTCGTTGGAGAGGCAATTGAGGGAATCGCAGGACACATCACAAGCCATCTAATGATTAGATTAAACCTGATTATGTTGTGCGTGCTTGATAATGGCTTACTATTTACTATTTTATTTTGGTGAATCGGATCAAATGAGTAATTGCTTGAGTTAACGGTAAAGTTCAACCAATTCTTTAAAAAGACACATGGATCTAATTTCATAAGGCATGAGGATGATTATGGGTATTTGCTTAAAGGTGTCATATTTTACTATTTCTTAAACAGGTTAACATACAGTAGGTATCATGCCTCTCCAAAAGTGTGTATGTGTGCTAATGTTCCATTTAAAATACCCTTTAAATAGTGAGATTTTTTATGCAGCAAACTCCCTGTACCTCACCACTCTTGATTTCTCCAAAGAATCCTGGAAATTAAGTTAATGGTAACATACAGTATAACCAAGAAATGATTACCTTAATTTAGTATTTAGTGTATATTTAATTTATAATAAATTACAACTAATCAAACATATTAGTGAACACAGCTATGTACAGTATTAGCTAATGCTACTGCTAATGCTACTGTACTGCTTTGTTAGCAAAATAGACATTAGCGCTTGCAATCCAGAATAATTTTTTTATGCTATAGTACCTTTACAAGGTAAAAGGTACAACCTTTGTCTATAACAAATACCAAATATTCATCTCTTCTCATTTAACAGACACTGTAAATAAGGGTAAACATTTTGAGCTAATTCGAGTCATAAACCTGATTCACATGAGTAAATATTTCTTTTGAAAAATTGGTGAACTTCCACTTCTTTGAGGTAAAATCCATTTGTTCTCATCATGTCTTTAAAATGAATCGCCTAAAATTCTTTATTAGCATGTGCTGAGTTAGCCTTTAGCGTAAAATTGCATGCTACTAACACCGCTCTGCAGCTAGCCGCATGCTCTCCCCTTTTTTCTGCATGGCCTGACTTATATGTCTTTATATTATAAACATTACTGTATGTCAACAGCTAACTGAAACTCATTCAGTCTAATTTGAAGGGCAAGCTCTTTGTTCCACCTTAAATGCTCCTAACCTTCACTGTCTCTGGCCTTCTCCTGTCTTCTCCTGTCTTTCCAAAGTTCTTGCAATGCATGAGAATGTTCTAAAGTGCCCGACGCCTGGCTGCTCGGGACGCGGCCACGTTAATAGCAACAGGAACTCGCACCGCAGGTGAGTCAGTGCACCTGAAGGGCTAAAGGATCTGGAAGTGCTGTTGGTTTAAGTGCTATTACAGGCTCAGGCTGTTTGAAACCATTGGTGTGGACATTAGGAAAGACTGCTGTTTGAGCGGAGGTGTGAATGAATGGATAGATTTGTGCGTCGGTGTCACGCCGTCTAAGACTTGCTGAGAAAGGTGACATTGCATGCCTCGATTTAAAAGCTTCATAGCTAGGCCGTTGTTTCTAATTCACTTATTAAGCTTCACAAATTGTAACTACTGTAAATGATTTATTAAGAGAAAAAATCGTAACGCATTCTGGCACAAAGCTACGATATGGTTCACAAACTGTAAAGCATGCATTGTTTTTTTAATAATTAATGGAGTTCTTTAAGGTAATGATATACTGGTTGTAGACGATTTGACAGTTTTATGCATTATTAAGCTGCATTAAGGAGAATAAGACACAATTGTACAATCTCCTCTGTGTACTGGCCCACAACCAACCCCACCCCCCCACCCACCCACACACACACACACACACACACACACACAGCTCAGGTGCATGTCTCCTAATCATGCGTATAGCTGTGATCTCCCGATCTAGCAGACACAGGCTCACACTCACAGCCGCTGCAGGCCATGTTATATGGAACAGGTCCTGTGGGACAGGCTCACACCCACAGTGCCAGCATTAAACAGGTTGAGATATGGAAGAAAAAAAAGATAGATAGAAAAAACATAGAAAGGAAATAACACACACATATATAATATATGTATATATGAGGCATAGTATATGCCATACTATGTATATGTGGCTGCTGTGCCTCGTCTCTCAGTTGTCATAGCAACTCGGGCATATTGACGGCGATCCTTCTGTCTACCAGTCGATTTTATTTTTTTCAACTAATTCAGAAAGTATGCAGAACTGTAAAGGATAGTTTACAAAGTCTATCCTCATCTCTTCTACAGATGTTTATTTTTAACCATAACTGACGAGTGTATGTGTGTTATGATAATAAAAAAAAATGCACTGTAAAAGCAGGCAAAGGGATATAAGGAGAGAAACGAAAAAGTGAGATGAGGAAAGCAGAATGTGAGAGAAGGATTGTTGTTCGTGTTGTAGCTCTGTGTGGCAGCGCTGTGGTTGGCAGGATCTCACTGAAGCCAGACAATCACAAAGGCCCAAATAACTGTACCGCTGAGCCTCATGCTATAGATAGAACATGCATAATTCATATATGCATATTTTTTAGTGTTCACCCACGCATACAGTGTTCCTGCATACAGTGGAAGCAGTAGGGTATGGTGACTGGCGCAAGCCTTTGTAGTCATGTGGGTATTTATGTGAATGTGCGTTCGGGGTGTGTGTGTGTGTGTGTGTGTGTGTGTGTGTGCTACAGTACCAATGAAACTATTGTCTTCCTGGTGTTGCAGTCTCTCAGGATGTCCTATAGCAGCAGCGGAGAAGATTGCTAAGGTTCAGGAGAAACACCAATCAAGCGACGGACCCAAGTCCAATCAAGCATCTGACCGAGTGCTGAGGTACGACTGCACTCTCACCTGGTTCTGTAATCAATCACACACTGTTACACACACATACCATATACATACTCCAGAATTTGTATCACCTTTCAAGAATGCAAGCATTTTTTTTTTTATCTTATACGTACGTCTGTTTAATAATAGATCTTTTCAATGGCAAGTAAATAGCAAAGAAAAGAAAATACCCTATGAGAACTAATTTGCCAGTAAGAGGAAGATATGAGCAGTCTGCCCCTATGCTGAGTAAAAAGAATAGGGGAAAAAAAAGAAAATCAGAGGTGCCAATACTTTCGAAACAGCAATCTTACAACAAGAAAAAATGCACTACTTGAGAACACATTTTATATGTGAGATTGTGTTAAAATAATCTCTATGGATTATTTTTTTATCTCAAGATAGCACCGTATTTCAATGTTTTATTTGAAATCTATATTTGTTTATGAAGTGGACAGAATAAATACGGAGTTACAGTATATAGTACACGTATACAAATCAAAATACACTAAAGTTGATGCATTGGTTTAGAGATGCTCTGAAAATCCTTTTGAGAATCTTTGAAGTAGGTCAGTGTAGTGTATATTATACGGTTGATAATAATAATAATAATAATAATCAGGGTATTATGCTTTAATATGATGACGTGCTTACTGCGGAATGAATGATGCACCACATCATCCGGTTGACGCTCAGATTCAGAGTAGGTGTGCAACGCCGAAGTGTTATCATAAATTCAAAGCAGCGTCTCAGAGATAATTAGATTTTGTGCTAGTTCCGTTGATGCCCAGGCTGGGTTTTCCCCTCCCGCCTGTGTCGATGATTATCTTCCAGGCCTATGTGCTTTGTGAAACAGTTGGAGATCCCACAGTATGGTTACAAAAATAACGTCTCCACCAGCACGCCCCGCTCCAATCTAGCTAAGGAACTGGAGAAGTACTCCAAGACCAGCTTTGACTACGGAGGTGGCTACGACGGCCAGCCTCACGCCTACAGCAAGCGTGCGCTCGCGCAGAAGAGCCATGGACGAGACACTTCACCAAGAGGATACGATGGTGAGAGCAACCTGATTAAACTTTGTCATATCTGGTTCAAGTTTTCTTTTCTGAAAGTAACAGCTGGGAGTGGAAAAATCTAACAATTTTTTTATTATTATTATAAAAAATGGCAAATTTCAACCATCAGCACTGAACACTCTTAGCTTACTGTATGTAGATTAATTTTTTTATCCCATAAAAAATTTTCGCTGTAGTGTTTGCTTTGCCTCCAGGTTGAAAATATCCAAATATTTGGCAAGCTGCAGTGAAGGCATTATTCTAAAATAATCAGTGTAGGTCATTCTTTTTTTATACCAGTGCAAGTTCTTATTGAATGAAAAGACAATGGAGGAGTTTGGGTTCGTAAAAATTTTTTTCCTGGCCTTCAGAAACAAACAAACAAAAAATAGCTCAATCAAGTCATGCAAGACTGCAAGTACACATGAACATTTCAAACTTAATATCAATATGCAAGTATGAATAACCTGTGCTAAACTGTAACACCGAATCATCAGTACCACGGTCAGTGGAGATAATTAAAGACTCAGTCTCACTCATTCTCTATACTGCTTATCCTGCACAGTGTCACCCAGGGGACTTGGGGCACTAGGTGGGATACACCATGGACGGAGTGCCAATCCATCCATGGGCACACAAGCACACACATACTCACAGACTCACTCACAATCTACATGCAATTTGAAAATATCCCGCATGTCTTTGGACTGCGGGATGAATCAGAAAGATAGAACACAACACCAAGCACAGGGAGAACATACAACCTACCCCGTGGTGTGAGGAGATGTGTGGCCAAGACCACTAAGCCACTTTGCCGCACATAATTAAAGACATATTTGTGTGCTTAGTGCAGAGTCTGATCTACGGAGATACGAAACCATCGTTATGCTGGACAGCTCCCTTTTTCAGAGCTGTTTTTATTGCACGTGAAAAAATTGTAGTACCAAATTTTATTGAAGGTTTAACCAGTGTATAATGTAAATGTAAATATAAATTTTCTCTCTTTCTCTCTCTCTCTCTCTCTTTCTCTCAGACTCATTTGCTCTCAGCATTTATCATGGAACATCAGACCATCCAATAAGCGAGTCTTGTAGGTGTCTACCTCTCTAGCCATCTATTCATCAGTTTTTCACCCCCTTTCCAACTTTGCTTTAACTCCATATACATGCATTTTGTTTTTTTATGCCATCTATCATAACTTATATGTCCCTATTCTGCTTACTGTACATGACGGTAAATTTATGCTTGCTTGTGCACGTGCGTGTGTTTTTGACAGCCAAGCGGTACTGTAAGACCTCGAGTCCGGCCAGCAGTACGACGAGCAGCTACGCTCCCAGCAGCAGTGGCAGTAGCCTGAGCTGTGGGGGAGGAAGAGGAGGGAGAGGAGGAGGAGGAGGAGAAGGAGGAGGAAGCAGCGCCAGCAGCACCTGCAGCAAGAGCAGCTTCGACTACACACACGACATGGAGGCCGCTCATATGGCCGCCACGGCCATCCTCAACCTGTCTACGCGCTGCCGGGAGATGCCCCAGAGCCTGAGCGCCAAAGGCCCCGAGCTTCTCGCACAGGTGAGCCCCTAGCACCTGTTCTCATACGCATAGACACACAGGGTTCTCTACTAAATCGGGTTTTGATTTAGTACTTCTGTGCTTCCAATGACATGTTTTTTGTTTTAGTTTTTTTAATCGATATAGCCTTCTTTTAGTACCTCTGACCTGCTCTTTATTTCACACACAAGGACTTTCCTGTTTTGCTCTGACTGCCTGATAAATTAATTTCAATGCCTGTGAGTTATTCAGAGTTACTCTCCTTTCCATGCAGCGTTAGTTTATAGCTCGACTTTGTCGTAAAAGGTGTGGTTTTTCATGCCACATTGAGCTCCACTGTGTGATGAACAGCTCTTGATTCTTTACTGACACAACGAATGCAGAGATAATACACAGGGTGAGAAGCAGCATCCGACACCTGAAACAGAGCCGGTGCAGAATCAGCCTTCTGCCCTCACTATGGTTTTTCTTTTCTTCTTCTTCTTCTTCTGTCTTTTCCTCCTTTAACATCTGCCATCCTTTCTCTCTCTCTCTCTCTTTCTCTCTTTGTCTTATCTTTCAATCCTTCTGTTTCTCACTCTCTCAGGATGAGGCAGGTTGGATCGATGGTGCTTTCAGCCCTGGTCCAGGCTTGGCCTGTCTCTTATTGGGCTCAGTAGGAAGGGTGTGACCTCTCTGTTAGGACACCGGAGCTCGCTGTAGTCTAGAAAAAGCAAAGAGTAGGATGACTCAGATTGAGCACTGAGACACTAGAGATGGAGATGTAGGACAGGGAATGGTGCAAGATCATGCACTTAATTTATTATTTTTTTCATTTCATTTTCCTTGCTCTTCTTGTCTAATGCTTAACTCTGCCAGGTATATCTATCACCAATTCAAAATTTTTTTTTTTAAATATTAAAATTTTATCTATATTTCTTTTTATTTGCTCTTCTCCATCCTTTTATCTCCTTTCTCCTCTGTTCTCCATCCTCCTGTTATCTTATCTATATATTACGTCTTTACATTATTAAATTAATGCCTTTTTATTTCTGTCTTATTATATGTACATTTCCATTTCTCCTTGCTTCAAATCTCTTTTTCTATTGTCTCATCTTACCGTCCTCTCCTTTCTTTCGCGCCTCTCTCCTCCAATCTTCAACTTAACATCACTTCACATCACTCCTCTCCTCTCTTATTCTCTCCTCCCACTCTCCTCTCTTTTTCTCCATTTCTTCTCCGGTTCTCGATTCCTCTGTTCCCTTTCCTTTTCTTCCCTTCTTTCATTCTTCTGCATTTTTTTTTTTGTTGTCTGCTGCATTCTCTTGTCCAGAGTCCAGAGGAGCAGGAGGTGGAGGAGAGTGGGACTCTGGAGCTGAGCGTGGGTCGTGCAGGGGGCATGGGTGAGGGCACGGTCCTCACGCCGCTGCAGCCCATGTCTCCTCAACGGCAAGCACTGCTCAACAGCCGCTGCTACCAGATGAGCCCAGACTGCTGGGATCTGCCAGTGGACTACACCAAGATTAAGAGCCTGGACGAAGACCATAAAGAGGTACAGCCTCCAGATCCCACCTGGGAGCAGTGCTGCTTTATTGGAGTTTATACAGATGGATGGTAGAGCAGGATCTGCTAGTGTTTAGTTGGCTGCTGTATACCAAGCACTTTAGGGGACGAGAGTAATCTCTCAGGTTTTAATGGGGCAGCAGATAAAACAGATATGACATATATGTCATATTTTACATTTTGACATATGGTTTGTGTCTGGGAAATAAAATCCAGAGGCACTATTGCACCAAAAGACCTTTAGAGACATCTAGTGGCAGAGACTGGAAGTGCATGCTGAGTGTTATCAACAGCTTGATTTTTATTTCCAACTTGATCTGCTTCGAATTCTGTTGAAGTTAATTGAAACTCTAGTATCGAAGACATTTAATCAAAAGTGAATTATTATTTGTTTGATATGTAGCCCTTTTGAATGATGCCTCCCAACTGACTGTAATTTAATACAACCCTGGGATTGATCCATATACAGTACATAGGCAGCATTATTATTTATAAGTGTTTATTGAATTTTTTTTTTCTGGCCATGATAGGATGAGCTGGACCCTTTCCAGGAGTTGCTAGAGAATCAGCAGTACCCGGGTGAGGTGTCACTACCTAGCCCTAAACATAAATATGCCCCATGCAAAGAAAGCAAGAAGGAACTCCTCACGTAAGAAGACTAACTTTACACCTTTCAACTAATTAAAGCTTTATAATGTTATTTATGCTTGCTCTATAAATAGCATTTAAAAATTTTCATCCATTAACTTTAAAATGCATTTTCACCCCAGACTCTCTAGCTGCCAGTTAGCTGATAAAGGAATGCGTAGTATGATGGCGACAAACTCACAGGATTTAAAGTAAGTCTTTCGGATATCATGCTTAAGTCATTTCGCGTATGTCTGTGTCGAGTAGAAGTTCTCACTGTACGCTTTCTCATGCTTGTTGCAGGTGTCCTACTCCAGGGTGCGACGGCTCTGGGCACATTACAGGCAACTATGCCTCACATAGGAGGTAACTACACACACACAAACACACACACAATCAGACATACACACACGAACACGAGCGTACACTTGTAGCCAAGCTGAAATGTCATTCAGGAGCGGTTGGTTCTTGATAATCTTAGTTATAAGAGCTTCCTCAAGGCTGTTGTCGAACGTGAAGCCTACCTCTAGGACAAATATCAGTAGAAACTCTTTGTTCTTGACAACAACAGTCTAGTGTGTTTGCAGACAGGTTTTTGCAAAAGTTAATGAAACATAAAGGTTTAACTTTGTAGGTTTGAGACATGCGTGATTGTGCATTTTCACGGAAAAAAGGCGACAGATCGATTGGATCTGTTTCATTATGAGGTCTATTATTCTATCGTGACATCCTGTGTACAGTCCTGTCATGATCAGGCACACGGCCCATCTGTTAATGCATAATTCAGTTCCGCACCTACTACATTAACACAGCGGCATTCACCTGCGACCTGCCACCATCTCTCAAACACGCATTCCCAAGCATACAGACAACTGTGTTTATGTCTTGTATTTTATATTAAAAAGTAATATATGATTATGTATATACAGTATGGATATTGCTTGAGCTCACTGCATGCATTCTTAATTTTACATAAAAATTCCAATGTCTCTTGATTTGCCTCTACAGTGAAACCTCGGCAAACCTCGGAAACCTCGGCAGTTTGCGAGTGTTCCGCAAGACGATTTTTAATAAATTTTGACTTGGAAAACGAACAAGTCTTGGTTTACGAGTACCGAGTATTATGTATCATACATGCGCTTCTTGTTTTGACGCCGAGGGTCTCCTTACATTAGCTTCACACACACACACATACATATCTGTCGGGATTTATTTTGACTTTTTTTAAGGTGAAGTGCAGGTTAATTTGTATTATTTTTATTTAATATTTTGTGTTAATAATTTTTTTGTATTAATCTTTTTTTGGGCTGTGGAATGAATAATTTGAGTTTCCATTATTTCTTCTGGGAAAATTAAATTTGGTTTACGAGTGTTTTGGAATATGAGCCCGCTTCCGAACAAATTATTCTCGTAATCCAAGGTTCCACTGTATATTCTAATAATGAGAGTTACAGAATGTAAAACAGTAATGTAAATAATAATTTTAAAAATCCATTTTCTCTGCTATAGTTTGTCAGGTTGTCCCAGAGCGAAGAAGAGTGGAATTAAAATCATACATAACAAAGAAGACAAGGATGATCAGGAACCAATTAAGTAGGTTTTCAATTAATATAAGCCTGAATGCATTTTAAGACATGCCACGCCCTGTTTGTGATATTTAAAAAAAGTCAGCATGATAATCAGAGCCCTACTGGATATTGCAGGTGTCCCGTCCCTGGATGTGACGGTCAGGGTCATGTGACTGGGAAGTACGCGTCTCATCGCAGTGCGTCTGGCTGCCCTCTGGCTGCAAAGCGTCAAAAGGATGGTTTTGTGAACGGGGCGCTGTTTCCGTGGAAGTCTGGAAAGACTGATGGCATGACCTGCCCCACACCCGGGTGTGACGGCTCGGGCCATGTCAGCGGCAGCTTCCTCACCCACCGGAGGTTCGACTGAAAAGGGAGACGGAATGTGGACACGGGCTTTTTCTTGGATTCTGAGAAGCATGAAATATTTCTGTAAATAAATAACATATATGTGTGTTTGTCTGTCCAGTCTTTCTGGCTGTCCCCGTGCCACTTCAGCCATGAAGAAAGCACGAATGACTGGGGTGGAAATGCTTACGATCAAGCAGCGTGCGAGCAAAGGTACAGCATCTGTAAACAAAATGTAACATCTCGCAGCAGAATGAGTACCATGATGTCATAAATCAGTGTTCACAATAGGCAGGATGATTGTGTCATTGGTGTGCGTGAAATTTCCTCATTTTGTTTAGGAATTGAGAACGATGAAGAAATCAAACAGCTGGATGAAGAAATCAAAGACCTTAATGAATCGAACAATCAAGTAGAGTCAGACATGATTAAACTTAGGACACAAGTAAGTTTTTTTGCCTAATATAATTGGTATTATTTCTCAATTCAATCTTTTTAACTTGTTTCTAAGACATCTGTCTGTAGTCTTAGCAAACCCTCTTTCTTCGTTACGCAGATCACCACCATGGAGACCAACCTGAAGTCCATGGAGGAGGAGAACAAGGCCATTGAGCAGCAGAATGACTCACTGCTGCATGAGCTGGCTAACCTCAGCCAGTCGCTCATCAACAGTCTGGCCAACATCCAGCTCCCTCATATGGTACGAGACAGACAGACAGCTTCTCACCTACACACTACACAAAGCACTTTGAGATCAGATTGTCCAGAAATAACTCGGATGTAAAAACGGCAATGGTAGAGGATATAATAAGGAAAAAACCCTTATTAATAACTTGCCTAAACCTAAACCGCACACAGCTGTGGAAGTTGTTTGTGTGTAATGGGTCACTGATACAGCTGACTTTCTGCCATCTGCTTCTTTATGTATGTTGTTGAGTTTGTCCCAGCTCCATATGCTTCTGTGCTTAGGTCACTTTTCTTACTGATCATTCTATGAAAACAAACTCACATCTCAAATGACTGTCTTTCAGTTGAGTAAAAACATGCGCTGGCAACACACTCATGCATTATCTGCTCATGGCGCTTCATATTCTCCCCAAGACAGGGTGGCATTGGACAATCCCTGTTTCTAATGCTGGCCATGTTGCTAAACAACTGAAACATGTCCTTTCTGAATATGGCTCCTCAGTTCTCCACCTTCACCTCGGGCGAAATGGGATTCGATCCGATAAATCTCGGCACCCTTCACATCTCACCTGCATTGGATGATTGTTGGCTGTTTCTGTGCTGTTTCTAATTCTCTACATTCTCCATTAGGAGTCTGAGGCGAACTTGGATACATAGACCCTTATTCCTCAAAGTTGTGTGCGAATCGGGTTCTTCATTAATCGGAACCCGATTTATTAATCTTTATTAATCTGTCTGTCTGCTTTGGTGTACCTGTATTTTATTTTTATTTTTTTACGACCTGGAAAATGCTTTATTTGCAGTTAATCAACTCCATTATCGATAGTATATCAATTGTTAAAATATAAGAAAAGTATAATTAGACAATCACATTTTGTTACTAACGTTACTACAGTTGCATGCATTGGATCCTTTTACTAAAATGGTTGGTATTAAAAAGGGACATGGATCTTTATTAGTTTAATTAAATAATAATAATTCTGGCTTCATAAAACCACAGTTATACTGTACATAACTCATCCCTCTTGTCAATCACAAGATACCACAATATGCCACAATAGAAGAAACTCATCTTAAGACTAACCGGAGAAGGTACTCAGAAATGACCTCCGTCAGCATGGTACATGGTAGCGGCCAGGAAGCAAGGGTAGCTCAGTGGCATTGGACTAGTGGTCCCAGGTTCAAATTCACCAAGTTGCCACTGTTGGGCCCTTAAGCAAGGCCCTTAATCCTCAACTGTTAGATAGATGGATGGATGGATGGATAGAGAAAGAGAGAGAGAGATTCTCAAAGGGACATTGCATTAGGTATATACAGTAATGAGATAGAATGGGTCGCTCTGGATAAAGGCATCTGCCAAATACCGTATTGTTAATGTAGCTGCGTTTCAAGGCTCCAACCCTAAGTGTCACACCCCTAAATAATTCCTATCAGGAAGGAATTCTCCC
>JAQMYJ010000020.1:10222961-10234391 GCA_030014305.1 Clarias laeviceps
AAATAAGGGCATAATAAAAATATTACAAAGTATAGAAATATAGGAATATAGGGGGGGTGGGGTCAAAAAAAAAAAAAAAAAGATATATAAACATATATAAACATTTTAAAACATGACTATGTAGTGATCAGAACAGTACAATAGGCTACTAATATTAATATTAATTAATGTGATAATTATGATTTAATCATATTTCATTTTTTTATTTCATTTCCATATTTTTTTATTCTTTTAAGCTGCTTTGTGCCTCGCACCTCCAACATCAAGGGTTAAATTTCTGTCTCAGGTCTGTGTGTATGGAGTTTACATGTTTTTCCTGTCGATAACATAATAATTGGCATTCCCAAATCTGCCGTAGTGTGAGTGAGTGTGTGTGTGTGTGTGTGTGTGCTCTGCAATGGAATTGCCCTAAGTCTCCTGGGATATGCTCCAGGTGCACGTGACCCTATATACAGGATAAGGCAGTATATAGAAAGTGTATGTATCAATAAATGAATGAATGAATGAACTAGGAATTCAGACACAATGCAAACAGACAGTAAGTATTATAATAATTATTATTATTAGTAGTAGTAGTAATAGTAGTAGTAGTAGTAGTATCATCCTAGAAACAAAATGCAATGATGAACAGACCATATAAACATTACTGATATGAGGGAGAGATACAGACATTAATATTCACAAATATAAGACATTTTATTGTACTCAAAATAACATTGACATGTATTATTATTATTATTATTTAAATAAACAGAGATATTTTTAGTAAATCTTTTATTTAACTTCAAAATCAGGCAGAACTGGCAAGATTTCGCACATGCGCACTGAAGGGGAAATAGGGCACTTCATTCTCCGTAACACCGGTAGAGGGCAGGAGGTTGTCACGTGACCGGAATTAAAGATGTCTGCTACAGAAGAAGATACGGAGCTTAGAGACCTTTTGATTCAAAATTTGGAAAACAATGGCGTTCTTAACAAGATTAAGGTAATTATATATGTGTTTCTTATGGATATATTTAACACCCAGTGTTAGCTTTGGTATGGCCGGAAGGTAAATGCTAGAGTATAACTATAGCTAACTGTGTGTGCTAGACAGAGTGAATGACAACAAACAGTAGCCAGGGTCTCGGCTAATCAACAAACTTCTTTAACGGCTAGGTTTGAGCGAATGTAGGTGACAACTTGCCTTTAACACAATTTTTTATTTCATTCTAAAGTACGCGTCATATGTTTTGCGAATCTGGTTTAAGTTTGTTTCATGGTGCTGTATTTTTGTTGCTATTCCCAAAGAAGTGGAACATTTGCTGCTCTGGGGTTTAACAGACAGATCCCAGATGTTTCAGCGATCTTAAATATAGACCTAGGATCTTAAAAATGAAAACGCAGGAGCATCTTTTCTCATCACCACTGCACATGAAATGAACAGATGAGGGCGCTGGACAGGATAAAGGCTAAAGCGCTGCTGCATCACCTCTTTAGATAGAGTGTTCGGCTTAGATTTTACCTCAAACTATCACAGTAAATGTGACCCTGTCTGTGAAAACGAAAGCTAAAGTATTTTTTCTTTGTTATTCAATTCAATTGTCTGTATAAAATCATATGTATTTTATGTATAAATCAGTGTATAAATTAGCTTTTTCCAGACAGAGACACAAATGTGTAATTTATTTAATGGCTGAGCATTTAAATGATGATTTTTATTTAGAAATCTTTATTTACTTCTAAGATCTTGCATGAACAGGACAAACCCCAACTCAATGTGTATGTTTCACTAATAATAATAACGTGATTCGGGATCATTCTAACAGGGCTGATGCAAAGTTGAAACAAAAGAGATGTAAGCAAACTGTTAGAGTTTCATCAAAGAAGAGACCATGTAAAGTGGCACCAAGTGGCACTTTTTGATGAAAGAGTTCAGATCAGACTGCAGTTTGAAAGAGAGCCATCATGGGAATTTGTTTTGTTTTTGTTTGTTTTTTCCTGTGCACAAATTACACTTTAAAAATACTTGTGTGTATACTTCCATTTTCATGCAATGCCTCAAATCATTCACATGTTGGATCAAAAAGTTTACTTTTATGTGTCTGCATCAATTTTATTTCATATCATTACAGTCTCCAAAAAATATATGGCCACAAATCAATATCATGATTGATTCACCATTTTACCCTCGATTATGAATAATTAATTATTATATTACATATGCAGTGAAACCTTGGATTGCAAGTAACTTGGTCTCCTAGTGTTTTGCGAGATGCGCAAAATAAATTTTAACTTGATGAACAAGCGAGGTCTTGAAATACAAGTAGTATGCATGCACTTTGTCTGCCGAGCATCACGTGATCACAACTGAGCCAATGGTTCAAAGCAAGTGTCATTAGAGAGTTTCCTTGTTAAAGATTCCAGTTGCCGACAGAGACTCTGTCAGAGAGCAGTGATTCTGTTTGTGTGTATATAGCCCTCTCCCTTCTTACACCAGCCACAATTCGTTTCAATGGTAATGTGCAGGTTAATTTGTTTTATTTTTTACTTTATATTTTCTATTAATTATTTTTATATGAATATTTTTGGGTTGTGGAAAGAATCATAATTATGTTTCAAGTTTCCATTATTTCTTATGGGGACATTTGTTTTGATATACAAGTTCTTTGGATTACAATCATGTTTCCAGAACACATTATGCTCGCAGTCCAAGGTTTAACTGTACGTTTTATATGTAATATAAAATCTACATTGTTATCATAATCCAGGTAAAATGCTGAATGGTGGTAAGATGAGAGGAAGGATGGAAATTACAAGGAACCTTCAGGTTTTGTTACAAGTCTAAACATTAAACTTTACAATAAACTTGGCAGATAATTTGCTTCTACCACACAGAATGCTATTCTGTGCTGTGTGAATAGTTTAGAGCAGCACCTGCAGGATAATAAAGGAACTGCAACATATTACCACCTCAAATATATACTGTATATGCCATCATTGTTTACAAGATTTGTACTGTAAATATTGAATTAATTAAATTAAACCATTAAACCTGGGATTCTCCATGTTGCTTCTTGAGTCATGTGACTACGCACACAGTAAGTTTTTATGAGGACAGTACATGAACACTTAGAGAGGGGAAAATTTTTAACAGAAATAAAACAAGAAAGTAAATAAAAATAAATTATATAAATAATATGTAATTATTTGGACAGGTCAAAAAAAAAAAAAATCATAAGATGAGCCAAACACATCTTTTAGTAAGGACTAAATTTAGCTGGTGCCATGATCAATATGCTGAGCTGAAATTGTTTCCTGCTTTCAAACTTCTCTACAGCACTGTGCGATGCTGCATTACCACACAACCTTTATCTGCCAAGTTTATTAGATTCTGTCCATAATAAACAATACTTATTTTATTTCTGTTTCCTCAGACCCTATGTATATTTTTTAAATTTTTGGTTGCTTCCACAATTGTTTCCATTATATGACATTTTTGACTCCATTCTTATCCTATTTTTATTTCACATTTCTCTTAGTTAGAAGTCTGGGGTTGTTGTTTTTTTACATGTCTTGTGTGCGCAGAAACCATCACAAGCTCCTCGTATGTCTAACAGACTTGGCAAAATAATGAAATTCTGGTTAGTTGTGAAAGTAGACGAATGAGTCAGTACCAGCGATAGAAGATTTAACAACAAAAATAAATTTTCTCTTTTTTTTGTTGAAATAAGAAATATTTCAGGGGTTTTTTATGAACCCATTTTAATGCTAAAGATTAATTCATTTAGGGTAATTTTTTTTCTTTACATGTTGATATAATACTGTATATGTTTCCTGTAAGAAATTACAATTCAGATTTGTGACTTACAGTAAATGATTGATGATTAAACACAGCTTAAGAATTTAGTGTCTGTTTGTCTGTGTACAGGCCGAGCTTCGAGCTGCTGTATTTCTGGCCTTAGAGGAGCAAGACAAAGTGGAGGTAACTAAACACAGACAATCTTTTACCATGTACATATTTATGACTGATGACTGTGAATGTTTAAGATTCTGAATAACGGCTGCATCTCTTTTGGTCTCACCAGAATAAAACTCCACTTGTAAATGAGAATCTGAAAAAGTGTCTCAGCACTAAAGATGGTAAGTTACATTTTCATGATTCTTTTTGTCAGTTTTTTTTTTAATTAATCACTTTTTAGCTACAGCTATCTTATTATCTAATTCTATGCAGGACGGCTCGTGGCGAGTTTAATCACAGACTTCCTGCAAGTTTTCAATCTAGACTTCACCCTGGCAGTTTTTCAGCCAGAAATTAACACGGTATTGTGATGTTCAATACTTCTCACTAAAAAGTGGAAATGGCTTATCTGTGGTGAGGAAATGAAAGGCACCTGGTGCCACATTTTTTTCTTAAAATATATTTGCGTTTAAGGTCATAAGTCATACTACTTTGTGCAATATTTGGCAAACTATTTCTCATTACATTTTGACAGCTGCAAATAAAATATCTACACAGGGGAGAAAATCATGTCTGCAGGAAAAAAAATTATGTGGTTCACATCAACAAACGTGTCAGAACAAGCAGGTGTCACTGCTGTCGGTCTTGTCTGTTTAATCGGGTCACATGGTGCCAATCCTGTGAAGCTTTTATTTTAAAATAATGCCATAGAAATGACTCGCAAGAAAAGACAATTGTTTGTTTGTTTGTTATTTCCAACAACGTTCATAAATTTACTCATTAATCTATTTTTTTTAAACCACCATCACTGTGTCAGATTTGTCATTTAGTCGCATGTGTGTTTTCATACTAGACTCACCTCGACAACATGGTTTTATTTTCAGATCAGTAAACCAGTATGAGGATGTAGAATTTTCCAGCAAATGCAAATTCAACACTTAGAATCAACTCCAGGCCTTTTATCTTCTTAATTTGTCATGAAATAATTAAGAAATATGCTACAACTGGCCATTTAATTGATAATCAATCAGCTGTCCAGTTACTTTTGAGACTGTAAACCAAAATTGCTGTAATTCCTACAGAGTTAATTAGGGAAAGAAATCACCAGGGATCACGCGATACAATATTACATTCCTACAGTAGGTGCCACTTTGATTTGTATTGTGATTATTTAACTATCATGATTTTATAAATATCCTGAATTTTTTTTCCAGATTTTTTTTACAATTCTAATCAAACTTACTCCTACCGCATAAAGTAGTTTAAAAACAATAGTTTAGAGTTTAGCCACATATAGGATTATAGAGAAACTGCAACGCATTATTTCCAATTGTCATGCAAACAAATCACAATACGTAATTGAATCAATCCCATCATATCCCCTCCCCCCCGCCATCTCTACAGTTAATGCGGTGTTTTCTGTTAAACTACTTGAATTAAATCTACAGTACACGAGGCTACACAAGTGTAGAAAATGTATGCTTCAATCACATCTTGAGTGCTCTGATTAAAATCCATTGTGGTGTAACAAAATGAAAACTGACTTCATCAGAATTCAAAGCACTTGTGTACGTTACTCAGTGGTTCCCCCTGCATACATTCCTCTCCACAGTGTACTTAAAGCAAAACTCCCTGCTCCCTGTGCAGTAAATGTCTCTTAAGGTAACATCCCTTGATAAAATTCCTCCATTTGGAACACCCTGTAAATCCCAGACATTTATAGAAATGCAGACATCACTTCCTCTGTGTGTTATCCTGACATACCCAACCCTAATGTAAGCACCATGGATACCTGTTGTTGCTATTGTCAACATTTCACATTACTGAAATAAAATTATAGTATAAATATTCAAACATAAACATGTGTGTATATATACCAAAACGTTTACTGTTCAAATGTATGACTTGTAAGTAAATGTGATTTAATTAATTTATATGATGGATGTTGTCACATGTAAAGAGAATTACTTTTGTTCAGATTAATATCCTATGTAATATAACATTTTTTTTATTACAGATATGTTGGTTAATTACAAATTATAATTATTTTGTAATATTATTATTTTTTCATCCTTAATAATGATGAATGGTGCATGAAATGAATGCACATCGAGCTCATTGTATTTTTGGGACAATTGCCCCAAAAATTTTACTTGTCCACTTCCGGCGAGGTGATAAGCCATTGTTTCGTGTTCCCTTCACTTTTAGCAGTTCCCTTTGAACTGTGAAGTTTTTCTCCCTGTGGTTTGAAATTTTATTCAACATGGCTGAATGCCCTTTGCAGTCCACTTTGTAGGAACTACTAGCTGGTCTGAGCACAGCCTTAGTGTTTTCTCAGCTCTCAACACATCTAATTTAACTAATCAGCTAATTAATCACCTTCTCTGAATTTCAGTGGGTGTGATAGGGGAGGGAAAACACTACAATGTGCAAGGCAGGGGGTTCTCCAGGACAAAGTGAACCCCTTAAATGTAAAGAGAGCATTTTATCAGGCACTGTGTTTAAACTTTACCAAGACCCTTAAACTTTTAGCTCTTTTTAAAACTTTGCCTTTTTTTTAACCAACCACACTTATTTGAAACGCTTCAAATTTAATTTGTCACATACAGAGTCATACACAGTATGATATGCAGTGAAATGCTTGTATGGCTGCCCGTGACCTACAATGAAAAAAAAAAAGAAAATGGAGTATTCAAATAAAGAATGTATAAAAAGAAAAAAGAAAAATAGAGTATAAAAAAGAAAATAGTCAAATAAAGAATATAAAATATGAAATTATAATAAAGATTATACAAATATAGAAAACTTTTAGAAGTGAAATTTACTTTAAGTACAAGTAATATAATAGAATTGAAATAGAATTGAAATTTTGTATGAGTAGTGATATTTTGAATCCACTCTGTTTGGCTTAGGTAAATGGACTGGACAGCCGGGAAAGTTTGTTCAAGGAGCTTGGTTTCTCTGAGTGTGACGGGAATAAGAGCACACCTCTGCTCCTTGAATTAATTAAGAGAGGCAGAAACAAGGAGAAGTTTTCCATTTTCTCAGAGGTAAATGTCATTTTTGACTTTTTTTTGCTGAATTTAGTAATTGAAGAAAAAATATTCTCTCTCATCTCCCTATTTTCTCTCTCTCTCTCTCTCTCTCTCTCTCTCTCTCTCTCTTTCTCTCTCTTTCTCACAGGCAGATCGAGTGACGCACATTCCCAAGGTAATTCATCTGTATATGTTTAACCTATTTCATACACCTACGGTATACAGTAATGAAAGATGAGCTACAGTATTAGAATGAAATCCAATCTTCTATTAAAACCCGCTCTTCAACCCTTTAAGATGTAGTTGATCTCAGGTTGATTCATCTCACGATAAAGATTCATCTTTACCCCCCCTCCTCCCCCCCTGCACATTTGCGCCCCAGCTATTTAATTTAGGTCACACAAAGGAAGGAGGATGTAAATTAAGGTGTTTAGAATTGTGTGAAAGAATTCTTTCCTGTTCAGCTACATTTTGCAAAACAACATTGTCCTACTTCTGTGCATCTGGTAACTTTGCTCAGTAGTTTATATCAGTGTGGCTTTACCAGACTCTGTGCTAAATCATGAAGTCTTATTCTATGTCTTTAGACCTCTCGTAGCCTTGAGTAGTGCTGTTGTGTTCTTAAATCTGGTCAGGAGGCGCTGTTTAATATCCTATCACAGCTGCTCTGACAGTAGTTCCAGTTGCATTGCAAATCTTGAGTTCTTATCAATGTGTTACTTTTGAATCGTTACTGCTTCTGTAACAACTCGCAATACGCTAAGTTTTTATTGTATAATTTTTAAAAAAGAGATTTATAGCTAATATAATGTAATTTTCATGGAAGTTATGCAATATCAAACGGATAAAAAATGTTGACGTGCCTTTTTTTCAGTTGATCAAAAATAAATAATTGTCTAGTTCCTGTGGTATAAGGAATAAACCCCTTCAGTGCATGCTCTTATAGGAAAATAATATAAAATTTTATACTTTAATAAATGATAACTCAAAAATGGCTGGATATTTTAGGAACCGTCTCCTCGTCAGATTGCTGAAGCACAAAAGAAATTTGATTGCAGATGCAAGGTAATTCTGCACTTTTCTGTACTTTTCTTAATGTTGTAATTTTTTACAACGTATTTAAAAATGCATATTGGCCGAGTCAGGTTTTATTTCTTTATTTGTTCTGTCATTTCTCATAACCTAAATATTTTATATTAATGGTTTATAACATAGGTGCTTTTTTTTTCTCAAATCTAGGATAGAAATGGTGGTTTGGGCAGAGATGAAGTCCTTGGCGTTTTTCAGGAGCTTTTCCCCAGTTTTAGCAGGTAAGATGCCTTAGATAGACGTGCACACCAAGAAGCCACAAGACGAGTCAAACATAACCCTATCTGATCTTAGTAAATCTGCATATGATCTAAGCTTATAGCTGACCTATATAAAATCTGGCTACTTCCGACACATTGTGAATGATTATGAAATCAAGTGTGTGAGGTTTCCACCACAACTGTGGTCATGGCCTCTTTTATGACTTTGTCACAACCTAAAGCTAAACGCTAAGAAAGCAATTATCAATCTTTCACAAACTCACTTTTTGCGACATGTAATTTACTCTCCAACATTATTTCAAATATTCTTTAAGAATTATGAACAAAATAAAATTCTCCTACTGTAAGAACAACTTCTAAAGACTGTTTGTGTATATGTGTGTGTCTGTACTGCTGCTAAATGAAGAGGTATGCTAGACCAATTCGTGGCAGATGAACTTGGAACCAAAGATATAAATAATTGTAAGTACTCTTGTTTCTGCTCTGTTTTTTGTTTAGTTTTTTTCCTTGCATGTGTCTTATATATGTGAGTGTTAGATACAGTGGGTTGCAGTATGGTTACTGAGGTTTTCTCTCCTTTTTTTTTCCCCCTAGCTGTAGACATCCAGGAATTTATGGGGTTGTTCAAAAAGCTTTACTGTCAGTGCAGAAGTGTGGTAAGTAAGCTTGTAAGCTCAAAATGTTAATATAATCACGTGGGTGTTCAAATCAAACCAGGACTTTTGTTTGTGAATAATAACACAACACTGTTATAAAGGTAAAAACTCCCTCAATTCCTGTAGATAATCCCCTGCTGCCCTGATGCACGCATCTCAGTGTTTCACTAGTGCTTGGATACCAAATGTAGAAAGTCACTACGCCGGAGCCATAATCGGACTGCCTCACAGTGCCTTTTGGCTCAACTCTCTTTTCGTCACAACAGTCTGGTAAAGTGACTGTAATCCCGCCCCCCTTCCAATGTTCCATCACTCGTAAACAATCCATCGGTTTCCTGCTGAGAACCATGGTCACAGATTTCAGGTGCTGATCCTCATCCCTGCATTTCACACTCAGCTGTTCAGCAGGTCACAGACTGATGATGAAATCAGGACCACATCATCTACAAACAGGATTGGTGACCGGGCACAGCCCTGGTGGAGGCCAACACCCACTGGAAACAAGTCTGACTTACTGCCGAGAATCCGAACACAGCTCTCACTTTGGGCGTAAAGGGATTGGATGGCCCTGAGAAGTGACCCTCTCACCCCATACTCCCGCAGTACCTCCCACAGAAAATCTAGAGGGACCCGATCATATGCCTTCTCAAAAAACTACAAAACACATGTAGACTTAATCCCAAGCCCCCTCCAGGAGTCCTGCAAAAGTAAAAAGCTGGTCCGCTGTTCCACGACCAGGACAGAATCCACATTGTTCCTCTTCAATCTGTTGTTCGACAATCGGCTGAATCATCCTTTCCAGCACCTTAGAGTACACTTTCCCAGGGAGGCTGAGTAGTGTAATGCCCCTATAGTTGGCACACACCCTCTGGTCCACCCCAGTCTGCCACTCCTTAGGCACTGTCCCGGACTTCCACGCAATGTTGAAGAGGCGTGTGAACCAAAACAGTCCCTAAACACCCAGAGCCTTCAGCATTTCCGGATGGATCTCATCAATTCCCGGGCCTTTCCCACTGTGGAGTTGTTTGGCTACCTCAGTGACCTCGCCTAGGGAGATCAATGCCAACCCCCCCGTCATCCTCCAGCTCTGTCTCTGCAACAGAGGGTGAATTAGTTGGATTCAGTTGTTCCTCAAAGTGCTCTTTCCACTGCCCGATTACCTCCTCAGTCAAGGTCAGCAGTGTCCCAACCTTGCTGTACACAGCTTGGGTGATTCCCCATTTCCAAAAGCACCTTGGTGCCGCCCGAAAGTCCTTCTCCATGGATTCTCCGAGGTCCTCCCACACCCACTGCTTTGCCTCTGCTACCCCTCCGGCTGCTGTCCTTCGAGCCCACCGGTACCTTGCAACTGCTTCTAGAGTCTTTTTCAGTAAGACAGCTTCCCAAACCACAGCCGTCCACCACGCTGTTCGAGGGTTACCACCATGACCTTCGGCCCAAGGTGCTCTGGTACAAAGTACAGTTATGAGCATCCCTATGTTCGAACATGGTATTTGTTATGGACAATCCATGACTAGCACAGAAATCTAATAACAAAACACTGCCCGATGCAGTACTCAGAATAATACTTTGAACTGCTGTTTGGAGCATAAGTATAAACCACACTGAGAGTTTTCCTCCCCAGGGTCCTCAGGCGAAGAGAGGCGACCCTCTCGTCCACTGGAGTAAACTCCAACGTCGTGGCACTAAGCCGGGGACTCGTGAGTATCCCCACACCCGCCTGGCGCCTCACAACCTGGGCAACTCTGGAGAAGAACAAAGTCCAACCCCTATCCAGGAGTATGGAAGTAGAGCCGAGGCTATGCATCGAGGTAAGCCCCACCAGATCTAACTGGTAACGCTCCACTTCCCGCACAGAGAAGTGACATTCCACGTTCCCAGAGCCAGCTTCTGCCGCCTAGGTCTGCTCCGTCGAGGCCCTCTGCCTTTACTGCTACCCAAATAACAGCGCACCCAACCCAATCGGTTTCTCTCGCAGTGGGGGGGTCCACGAGATGGGGGAGGACAGGGGTCCACGTTGCTCTTTCGGGCTGTGCCCGGACAGGCTCTGTGGCAGACCCGGCCACCAGGCGCTCGCTGATGGGCCCTCTGTCCAGGCCTAGCTCCAGACATGGGCACCGGGCTTCCTCCGGGCAGGGTCACTTTAGTCCCTCCTCTTTTTTTCATGTTTTTCTTTTTAAACCATACTTAGTCTGGCCCCTCGTCTGAGACCACTTTGCCTTGGGAGACCCACCTTTTTTCAAATGTTTTAATGCGGCTAGGAGTGTCGGCACTGTACTGTGCTTCATGTCTTCTGTATCAAGAGTCCGGGTTTGAATTGAACACCCCTCGTAATATTACTACTAATACATTGTTTAGCATTTTAAAGCTTAAAGTGCTTTGCACATAAAACCACATGTTCTTGGCAACATGTACTACACTACGTTCCAAATTATTATGCAAATTGGATTTAAGTGTCATAAACATTAAATGTTTAGTTTTTAAATTAA
>JAQMYJ010000020.1:10247308-10258601 GCA_030014305.1 Clarias laeviceps
TGCTAGCCCTGTTAGCATTTGTTTGTTTAGCCATGTTAACTTAGCTGCCTTATACTAGCCCCCTTGGTTTGAGAGCACCTACTTTTCACCACGTAGGTATGGACGATCGTTTAGAAACCCTAGGTTAGAGGGCAGTTGCCACCCCTTGTATTTTAATTAGCGTAGCCTAGAGTAGTCAGATAGTGGTTTGCTACTTATTAGTTAGGTTAGTAACTTAAAATACAACCTTGAGTCCCTTTTATTATGTTAATTTCTGTGTTATTTTTGTGTCCGTTAAAAGGTATAACCTTTTTCTATCTCTGGTTGTTTACCTCCATCTAGCAATCCGGACAAAAATTGTTTGTTCCTGCAGGTTACTCTTAGGCACCGGTAGCCAGTAGGAACATGACAATTGGAGGCTCGTCTGGGATCCTTGTAGGCTTAACTAGAATTAGCATAGAATTAGATCACTGCTGTTAAGTTTGTGGTGTTTTGTTTGGTCCTCAAAGTAGGTGAAATTTGGTTTGCAGGGATTTGTTGCTTATTTTAGTCTAAATGGTAGAGCTGTCAGAAATATGAGTTATTAAAGATAGCTGTTCATTATGGGGTACCCGTCTCTCAGGGTTTAGTTAAAAAGGAGATTCAGAGTAAGGTCCTTTCTAAGCTGCTTGAGTTAGGGGTTCTCGAGCTCTGCCTGTTGATACCACTGTGGAGAGTGTTGATGTCTCTAGAACCCCAACTCCAAAACCCGCTTTGATCCCTTTTCTCCCTCTAGCTCTTGAATCAAGAGATGAGGCACCTGCCAAATTATGTGTTGCACGTCTCCAAATGGAGGCCCAAGAAAAAGCAGAAGCACTTAAAGCAGAGATTGAGTTTAGGATGGCTGTGGTAAGATGGAACTCGAGGTAGATCAGTTTGATTACAGCAGTTGGACTTGAAAGCGATGAAGATCATTCAAAGGACCACTGCCTATTCAGCTGACTTGTCTCATCATCTGCCACTGTCCTCTCCGCCTGCACTTTCTGTAAGGCCTGTCCCCTATGCTTCATTTGGTTCATCCTGCACGCTCTCCCCCATCCACTCCAAATTTGGATGTGAGTAAAAACAATGAGTTTAGAGAGACTGAAGCAAACACTTATTTCAGTATTTGAACTTATAGCTATAGCCTTAAGTTGGCCCAAAAATGTCTGGTCCCTTTCTCCTACAGTAGCTAGTAAAAAAGCTCAGGAGGTATGCTGGTAGTGAAGGCTGCTATACTACGTGCTTATAAGTTGGGCCCCAAAGCCTACAGGTCCTTCACAAATCTTTGTAGAGTTTGCTAGAGAGAGAAAATTATTGTTGGAAAAATGGCTTGCTTCAAGTAAACCAACTGATTCTGACTCCTTACAGGGCTAAGCAACCCACGACAGAACCTTTGGTAGCAGCTGATCAGCCCCCTAAAACCAGTCAGCCTAATCACTCAAATTCTAGCTTTGATGGTGTTTTTTGTCATAAGCCTAGCCGTAAAATAACAAATTGTGCAAGTTCAAAATAAAAAAGGAGGAATGGCAAAGGCCCCAGCTAGTCCCAGAGCATTGACTTAACCAAAACCCTTACTACTGTGTGTGTTGGGAATTATGTCAAAGAATCTCTTGATCCTAGATATCAGCCATTTGTAACTGATGGTATGTGTTCCTTGGTTGGTAAAGAACAAACTCCAAAATCCTTCGTAATACGGGAGCCACTCAGTCATCTATATTAGCTGGCATTTTATCTTTTCAGAGCACTCATTCTGTGGAACACATGCCTTTTGTAAGGGGAATACATTGAAACAGGGATATTTACGGTAGCGTTGTGTCAGGCCTTACCTGTGGAGGGTGTTACATTAATTCTAGGGAATGACGTAGTTGGTTGTAAGGTACTACCTGTGTTAGAAGTCTTGGAGATCCCTGCTGAGAATTCTGTGCCAGATGAGTTGTCATGCAATCACCCATGGTTTCCTCTACATGTGTTGTGACCCGTGCTAAGGCTCATTTATTAGAAGATGTGGTGGATTCGGCAGATTTGTTTCTTGCAATCTGATGTATTGTCTCCTTTCCTTACTTGTCCCTTAAAACACATGACTCCTGGGCAAAGTAAGAAAATTTATGTTACATTTTGAGTTACCAGTTAATTGTAAACAACTTATTGAAGCTCAAAAAACTGATCCTTGCCTAGAGAAGTGTTTTCATCTGTATTGCCCTTGAAGAAGTGGATGAAAGGCAGGTAGCTTATTTTATAGAACAAGATGTTCTGATGTGCCATTGGTCTTCACACGCTGAAGTGACGCTGGTTTTAACAGTATCTTCCAGATTGTGCTACCTTCTCTGTACCAGCAACATGTACTTCAGGAAGCCCATGATCACCCCTGGTCAGGACACTTAGTGATCACAAAAACATAGTTGCATATTCTAAAGCATTTCTTTTGGCCTGCTCTTAGGAAGGATGTGGTGAAGTTCTGTCTGTCTTGCTACATTTGTCAGTGTACTGGGAAGCCAAATCAAGTTATTCCTCCGGCTCCTCTTTGCCCTATACAGTACCTGTAATTGGGGAGTCGTTCAATCGTGTCCTTGTTGACTGTATTGGTCCTCTGTCTAGAACTAAGTCTGGAAATCAGTATTTAAATGGGCACTGCTATTAGGTTTCCAGAATCTGTTCCTTTATGTAGAATTACTACTTCTGTTGTGATTAAAGCACTCATAATTTTTTTACTACATTTGATTTCCCCAAGTTTGGTCAGACAATTCCAGAAACAAATTTTATGTTTAAGCTGTTTTTACATGTTAGGTGTCCAGTCAAGTCCTGGTTTTAATTTCCAATTCCTTGTACGTCATTGTCTGCAAAATTTTCCAGTCCCTATGTTATGAAAAAACCTGAACAAACTGTTATCTACACTCTTGACTGTAAGTGCAAGACCTGTGACTGTATGTTAATATGCTGAAGGCATATGAAGCTCATGGAAGCAGCTCTAATTTTGAAGCCAAGGACTTGAGGAATGGTAAGGTAGTCCTGTTTGGATTAATTTCTGTACCAGATAGTAGAGAGGCGGAGATTCAGGTGTCTTAGTACTATGTGCACCTCAAATCTCTTGTAAATGTTCAAATTTGCCTGATCACCAGAAAAGTGATGTTGAGTGCCTAATTTAAGTTCCCTGGCATTTTTCAGGATGTTACTTTTCAAAGTTTTGCAAAATGGCATCTATTGTACCATAACTACATTCCTCAAGCAGCTGGCTGATCATATAAATTTCACTAAGAGAGCAGTGATGAAGGAAGTGGTTAAATATTTATTGGAACATGGAACCTTGAGGTTAATGCTGTTAGAGTCCCTGATTCTTATGCTTTGCCAAGGACAGATGACTGATTAGCTCATTTTATGTCAAAGTTAAACCCTTTATTTGGACTGCTGGTTGCCAGCAGTTTGACGGTGTGAAGGCTATGCTATATGATGCACCTGTGCTTGCAGCTCCAGATTTTTCCTAGGCCTTTTAAGCTTGAAGTTGATAGAAGTGCAGTAGAGGTTGGAGCTGTGCTACTACAGGAGAATGCCAGTGGAATTGTCCACCCTCTGAGTTAATTTTCACACAATATTCAACAAAACACCAAGTAGAATATTCTACAAAAGAGCAAGAAGCCCTAGCAATGTTGCTTGCTTTACAGTTTTTGAGGTCTATGTTGGTTCCAGTTCTTTACCTTTCATTGTGTATACCGACCATAATCAACTGCTATTATCTTATATGTACAATCGGATATGAATGTTGTTGCTCATGCATAGTTGTGCTTTGTTTTCGCAAACAGGTTTGCTGTTTGAGGAGGGTGTGTTGCGTGTCATTCTGTTGATGTTTTTCCCGCTCTCCTTCTTTTCCTTGTGTTGCTCTGTTGTCCTGCTATTGGTGGAGCCCTTGTCACTCCCAATTAATGATTGCTCTGAGGTGACCAATGAGGAGGCCAGAGGCCAACCAGAAAAGGCAGAGAATACTGGTTATAAGCAGGACTTTGAAAATGTTTCTTGCTTTTGCTTTGTTTTCTTTTTCTCCTTCTTATAACCTTTGCTTAGCCTTTCTGATGTCCGCCTTTACTAGTTCTGCTAGCCCAAGTAGCCTTTGTTGGTTAACTTAACTGTCTTATACTAGCTCCATTGGTTTGAGAACAGGTAAGACCGTGCGCGCACCTACATTTCACCACAGAGGTATGGACGATTGTTTAGGCACCCTAGGTTAGCGGACCGGTGCCACCCCTTGTATCTTGATTAACTTAGCCTAGAGTAGTCAGCTAGTGATTTGCTACTTGTTAGTTAAGATAGTAACCTAAAAAAAATATAGCCTAGAGTAGTCGCTTTTATTATATTCATTACTTTGGCACTGTCCCAGTTTTCTTACCAGTTCTAGTTTTCTGTTTCTCTTTTGTTTGTTTTTTTGTTTTTTTTTATCAGCCATCCTGTTGTATTTTTATGTACATTAAATCTATAACCTTTTTCTATCTCTGGCTTTGTTTTACTCCACCCAACAATCCGGACAAAAATAGTTTGTTAATGTTCCTGCACCTCACCCTTAGCCAATAGTCGTAGCTGGTAGGAATGTGACAGACATGCACGATGCCTTGTTTCTAAAACAATTTGGATCAAATCTAGCAAATTGATTAATTTAATCAGGTTTAAACATCTGATGTTGTTTTATGATTATGTAAAAAAAAAAAAAAAAAATGAAACAGTTGAAAAAGCAAGGACTGTTAAGGTTGTGTTCACTTTGATTAAATGTTTTTTTACTGTTCTTTTCTCCACAGTTCCAAGAGGTAAAAAAATGAGTGGGGATTATAATTACAGCTATGAGGATGGAGATATGGAGAGTCCATGTGAGCTGAGTGGTGGTACAGGTCACTCACTAAAGTACTTTCTCCAGGTCTACGTGCACTCCCTTATCTGCATTATTGGTTTCGTTGGTAATACGCTGGTGATCCTTACATATGCTTTCTACAAGCGAACCAAGTCCATGACGGATGTTTACCTTCTGAACGTGGCCATTGCCGATGTCCTGTTTGTAGTGGCTCTGCCTCTCATCATCTATAGTGAGCAGAGTGGCTGGGCTTTGGGTGATTGGTCCTGCAAGCTGTTGCGTGGTGTCTACAGCATCAACCTGTACAGTGGCATGCTGCTGCTGGCTTGCATCAGTTTGGACCGCTACTTGGCTATTGTACAAGCACGGCGCTCTTTCAGATTCCGCTCGAGCATGCTGGTCTATAGTTATATCATCTGCGCAGTGGTCTGGCTTTTAGCCTTGCTCCTGACTTTGCCCACCTTCATCTTCTACCAGCGATACAAACAAAGTGAAACACTGAATACAACACTTATAGTATTTCCAACCAGTCCATATTCTACTCCGAAACCACGTGAGCCACAAGAGGATAACCACATATGTTTCTTCCACTTCAATGACAACGACACTGCAAGGGTTATCAAGAAGTTAGTGCCAAGTTCCCAGGTTGCTGTGGGCTTTTGCTTACCATTGTTAGTCATGGGCTTCTGCTACTCCAGTGTGGTGTTCACACTCCTGCAAGCCAAGAACTTCGAAAGGCACAAGGCTCTGCGCGTGGTCCTGACGGTGGTGCTGGTCTTTATCGCCTGTCATCTGCCCTACAATGCAGCACTGCTTTACGACATCATTCACATGTTCTCCCTTATAGAATGCAGCCATTATAAGAACATGCAGCTGCTGCTTATCATCACTGAAAGCCTGGCCTACCTGCACTGCTGCCTTAATCCACTGCTCTATGCCTTCATTGGTGTCAAATTCAGGAACCATTTCCGAAAGGTGGTGGAGGATCTCTGGTGCATTGGGAAAAGCTACGTCGGGGCGCGGCGCACGTCACGAATCACCTCTGAGGTGTACTTGTCCTCCCGAAGGTCCGTAGACAGCTCCGGGAACGAAAATGGCACGTCCTTCACCATGTGAAACGTTGGCTTTGGAAAAAAAATATAAAAAAAAAAAAACATTGTCATTGCATACAAAATGAGCTGTCTATTCATGTTTACTTTTTGTATTTGTACATAAAGTGCTTTAATATATATATATATATATTGCAGTCCGCTGTCACGTTATTTCGTAAATGATGAAGGCTTTAAAAACTTTCAATAATGTTATTATTTACCTTGATGGTCAATGGGAAGAAATTGCCACCGAGGAGGTGGATTGGGGGTCGACGTCGGAAACGTCTAAGGTAACGGTAAAGGATGATGTCATATCTGAGTTTTTTTAGTGCTGGTACGAGTGCAACAGCAGCAGGAGCTTTGCTGAGGTTTTTGAACACAACAGTGTGTAAGAGATCTGCAGCTACTGATCAAGCACCTACTGTACTTAGTTCCTCTGTTGTTTGGAGAGTTGATGGACATGGGTCTGAGATATGACAATGTGAGAACATGAAGGAAATGTTATTGATATAAATAAAGATACTTGTATCACTCTGTTTGCATGTTGGAGTTTTTAGGGCAATTTGTAAAACTGTTGTTTGGTTCGCAAACAAGATTACAGCATGACTGTATTCTATTGTCAAATAAACTTTTCTTTATTTTTAGCTACAAACTGATTCATAAATAAAAACAGTAGTTAACAGATAAATGACTACTTGCAATGATAAATGTTACGTGACATGTTTTTCTATTTACACGGTTAAGATGAAAATGCTGTTGGTTCTTCTTTGTGTTCACCAGGCACACCGTGACACAGTTCTCAGAATGAACTACTGGATGACTATAGGTTGTCCGCTCTTTAAAACTTCATTAGCTAGTAGCCTATAGCAAACGTCATGTAGAATAGCCTCTTGACTTCATTTGGTTCGAGGCTATGACGTTGATGACTTCAAAATTCAAGATTCCTCACTCACTCATCATCTATAATTCAATTCAATTTATTTCTATACTGGGGGCCTGGAGCCTATCCCAGGACACTTGGGACACGAGGTGAGGTACACCTTGGACGGGGTGCCAATCCATTGCAGAGATCAAAATTCAAGAGACTTTATTTGCAATTTGCATGCAATATGGAGTCAGTGATTGAAGAAAAAAAAGTAGAATGAACATATAATACAAGAAGAAGGATTTAAGCTAAATGATCTATAACACTGTAATAGTTACATAGTACACTGTGGTATGTTTTAAACATGATCCCCTGATATTGCTACTTCAAATTTACTAATTGCACTTTGTCTTTAAGGTTTAGTTGCACATTTGATGTCAGTTTTTAAATTGCACTTTGTTCTTAGATAATAAATAGGTAAAGGATAGTGATTGTGAACTCAATCTCATCATCCTGTCCCGTCAAAAGCCTGTGATGCTTTATGCTGAAGATTTACTCCAGACTTCTTCCTCTTCCTCGATAGGAGTTGTTATTTGTCACAGGGACAGTCCAACCTCAAACTCAGCAACAATCTGGTCTTTTCAAAACTTATGTTTTTTTCTTTAATGTTCTCTTCTAGGTGTGCATAAAGAAGGCATTAATCCAAACTGAATAAAAAGAAAACAAATAGTGGCCATAACAATAATTTTTTGCGCATACATTTATTCAGAAAACTATAGAAGTCTATTTACATCTCACAGGTGTGTGTACTGTATATGCGCAGGTGCAGGATTATTTCCCCATCACTTTATGTGGGAAGCCTGAGTGTACAGATAAGTGATTTAAGAAGGCTTTCTGTCTTAGTGCTGCCACCTGTCGTTACTCTAAGCACATCTGCAGCCCCCAACATTCTTATTTAAGAGATCACTCACTCATCGTCTCTACCGCTTTATTCTGTATACAGGGTCTCAGGGTGCCTGGAGCTTATCCAAGGGTACACCCTGGACATGGTGCCAGTCCAATGCAATGCACACACGTTCATTCCCATGTTAAAAAAAAAAACAACTAAAGTTTTATTGCTTTCAGACATGAAAATTTGGTGGTGAACTTAACGCTTGCATCTCAAACATACAGTATTTTCAGCAAAGCCAGTGCAGCCTACATGTCTGTAGTGAAGACTGGATTTGTAGTTTTGGTGCAGCCATAATCACAGGATCAATTTATATAACATGTGTAACTCACAAAGCTGTAATGTATCCATGATTTAGTTTTGTGAAATTCTGTTTTTTGGTGTTTGTGTAATATGAAATATTTTATTTTCCTCATCATCATAAATGTTGTTGTTCTTCTTCTTCATCTTCATCTTATTATTTTTTTAGGGCCCAACTATGAGGACTATGATGTCATTGCCATAGCTCTGATAATGCCGTTTTAATAGTGCTGACGTCATAAATGTGGACATCCTTGTACTTCTAAGGATTTATTTATTTATTTATTTATTTGAAATCATCTGGGCTCTTTTGGAGGTCTAAACATGAGCTCAAAAATCGGCAGACGGATTGGAATCTCCTGCCATTAGAACGACTCCGAGTCTGGGCCCTAAGCATGGCTCAGGGCTTTCACAGGAGATTTCACTGCATAGCTCATACACACTTGCACATATACATGTCAAACTCAGTACACTTCTAGATCTCATTGATCTGAACAATTTTCACTGTGCGTATCATGGGCTCAACTCAACACGAGGTCAGATATTTTGGGTCATTTGCAAAATGCACATTTATGACATCTGCACTATTTAATACACACACTACACATCCTACAAATACACTAGAAACGATAACCGGCCCAAGCACCTGCGCCACTACAATCTTTACCAAATCCATCCCAGATGTGAGCAACCGGGGCTTTTTAGAAGTCTTAGTGTGCTCAAAAAGCACACAGATTGTATGTTGCGCACAGGTGCAAGCAATGATAACCCACTCAAGCACCAAATTGTAGAAGGACATTTGATTTCTCAAACGGGTTACCCCTGACGATGCCTTAAACTTGGTTGATAACTTTCTGTGTGACATTATATTAGGTAACATCATATTGTGATATCACATTTTTGACACTTTGAGTAACATCATCTGGAACTTTTTAGAGGTGTTAGCATGCTCAAAAGACATACAGGTTGGGCGGTGCACCCAGGTGGCAATGGCACAGGTGCTTGGGCCCGCTCATCATTGCTTGCAACTATATTTATTATTATTATTGTTGAACTCTACATCAGTCAAGAATGAATATGCCATATGAGTAAGCTGAACAAAGAAAAACCTTCTGGAAAAAATTTATAAATAAACACAAAAAAGTGGCATGTGGCATGGTGGCCTTGCACCTCCAGGGTTAAGGGTTTGATCCCCACCTCAGGTCTGTGGGGATCACAGTTCTCCCCGCATGTTCTCCCCGTGCTTGGTGGGTTTCCTTCAGGACCCCGGTTTCCTCCCACAGTCCGAAGAAATGCAGATTAGGCTAATTGGCGTTCCCAAATTATCCATAGTGAATGTGTGTCAGTTTGTGTGTGTTCGTGTCCTGGATTAGGTGTACCGTGCCTTGTGCCCAAAGTCTCGTGGGCCCCAAGCCCCTGCAACCCTGGCTTATCCTGGCCAATTAGCCCATGATAAGCTGTATAGAAGTTGAATGAATGAAAAAAGTTGTGGCCCTTGCGCCCTCTTCTGGCCAGTTAGTTAACTTGGTTAGAGTATGGAGCTAACGAAGCCAAGGGCATGTGTTTAATCCCCTTACAGACACTAAGCAGTTTTGACATTACTTCAGTTTACATTACTTAATACCCAGTTTTACAGCCCTGGAGTGCCAGATCCTGAGCCAGATCCTGAGCTGAAGTGAAGCCAGACAACAGACTGAGTTGTGTTGGACAGCATCTACACCATCATGCACCTTCATTCTACACCAAATGAAAATTTTGAATGAATTGATTGTTTTACTTGGTGGTAAATAATGCTCAAACTACCAAAAAAAAAAAAAACACTGTGAACCAAAAGCTCTAATCAATGAGAGGAATTAGAAAAAAATGCATCAAATGCATGGTATGACCTAAAATTGTATTTTGTAATGTTTGTAACTCATTGGGGACAGCGGCTTAGTGGTTAGCACTGTCGCCTTGCACCTCCAGGGTCTGGGTTCCTCAAGGTCTGTGTGCATGGGTTTTTTAAACATTCTTGGATTACGATAATTCGTTCCAGAAGCAGGCTCGTATTTCAAAACACTCATAAATCAAGTATCACTCTTGATAAATGAAGGAAACTCAAATTATTCATTCCACAGCCCAAAAAATAAATACGTAAAAATAATTGACACAAAATATAAATTAAAAATAAAACAAATTAACCTGCACTTTACCTTTAAAAAAAAGTAAAAATAAATCCAGACAGATAAGTATTTCTGTTTATGCACGCAGGCGCTGTGTGTGTGTCTGTGTGTGTGTGTTTGAGTATGTGTGTGAATCTAAAGTAAAAGGAGAGGAGGAATCAGCCACACCCGTCTTCCCCTTCTCATCTTACACAGTAAACCCTTCTCCTCTCTTATTTGAATTTCACACAAACACACACACATTAATGGAAAGACTGTTTTGTCAGAAAAAAATTTGCAAGGAACATTGCTAATGACACTCGCGTGAGCGCATACTAACGGAATAACTGCTTTACACGCGCGCTGTACACGCACGTGTGTTATAAGAAACAGTACACGTGCGCTGTACACATGCGCCTACTGTACAAACACAAAATAAAATATGTTATAGTAAACAGTACACGTGCGCACGGATGTTGATTATACCAGTAAGAGACGAGCACTAAGACCCAGCAGGGGAGACGATTACCCACAATTCCGCAGTGCAAGAGAGAGAAAAACCATTGGCTCAGTTGTGATCACGTAATGCTCAGCATCAAAACAAGAAGCGCATGTGTGTCACATGATACATGGTACTTGTAAACCAATACTTGCTTCTTTTTCAAGTCAAAGTTTATTAAAAATCTTTGCTCGTCTTGCAGAACACTCAGAAACCACGTTACTCGCAATCCAAGGTTGCACTGTACAAGAAGGAGGAGGATAACAAATATGAAATATTTTACAATAATAATAATCTTTATAGGTGGCATGGTAGGAGTTGACATGCAGATTAGGCTAATTGCCGTTCCCAAAAAAAATTGTCTGTAGTGTGAGTGACAATCCACATAATCAGTTTCCTGATGTGTCGATGGCACATGGACGGACCAAAATACCAGTGTATGTATGTACATATGTGTATTATATACTTCTTTTGTCTTGTTGTTTTTGTCGTTATTTGCTTCTACTTATCGTTCTGTTTAATCTCCCTGTATATGCAGTGTTATAGTGATGGGTCGTTCATGAACGATTCGTTCTTTTTGAACGAATCTTTAACATGACTCAGATGAACGAGTAGTCTCG
>JAQMYJ010000020.1:10259234-10278400 GCA_030014305.1 Clarias laeviceps
TCCTTTGTCACATGACTCCCATAGATTCAAAAGAACGAACGACTCTGACTGCAAGATATGATGGTGAGCTACTCATTCTGTTTATTATAATATGTCCTTGCATTGTAATATTTTCATAACTGGAACTATAGCCAAAATTTGTGTATGTAGACATATTGGGGGTCTCTTTATTGAAAACGCAACATTTTATTTTATTTCTGATTAAAAGAACGAAATGAACTAAGTGACTCAAAAAATTCGTTCATTTTAATGAACGAGATTCAAAGAACCGAGTCACTAAAATGATTTCAAACTTCCCATCATTACAATGTTAGATTGTGGAATGTAGATAGATGTAAATGGCGGTAGGTTTCGGTAGATGGCGCTGTCCGCAGTCCCCCCTGCTGTTCACCTCATCTCCGAAGAGGAAGAAGAAGAAGAAGAAGGAGGAGGCAGAAATCCGGCAGGGCTAAAGCGGAAGTAAGTACGTGGCCGGACCAGCTGACGTTTCTGCACGATGGCGACTGAGGTTCAGAGCGGCGACCTCAACGGTGGAAACGCGAGCCGTCTCGAAGTTTCCATCGACGGCTTGACTCTCAGCCCGGACTCAGAGGGAGAAGCGGATCAGGCGGACGCGCTCGGGCCGCACTCGTGCGAGCACAGTACCGCGGACCCGAGCGACACCAGCAGCCGGGACGACGGGGAGCAGGATGCCGAGAATTCCGTGGAGAGGATCTGGGGCTTTCCGCTAGAGGAGCTCTACGGCCTCGCGCTCAGGTTCTTTAAAGGTATGAAGTTTAAACTCAAGGTTAATTTATACCCGCGCGCGAGTTTATTCTGAAACTCTACAGCTAGAGCTTTTCTCCCGCAGAGACAGTTAGCATGCTAGCTCAATGGGCTTGTGTTGTGGCTAGTCACCGTTTTTTTTATTAGCAGAGCATGTACGTAAGTGTTTGTGTTTGTGCGTTGTTAAGCTCATATGTCATGTCAGTACCAGAGACCAGGTTGTGAGCGCTAGTGTATCTAATGGTGTAAACCGGAAACATTACTCTGAGGTCCGCCCTGTGAGCAGCTAGCCTCGGCTAGGGATGAGGAGCTGGTTTATCTGGTGCGACATGTCACGTGTCACTCATCATCTCCCTGCACAGGCTCAGCACTCCAGTTTTAATCCTTCCATTCATTATATTCTTTAGTTTGGTTCTAGTTAAAGAGTAGAAAAGAGACACTAAATGTCCAGTGTGGGGCAGAATCACATGCAATGGCCTTATCTCTAAACACTGCATTTACACACACAAATGTACGGTATGGACAAAAGTATTGGGCCAAACCTGTTAATTATTGAATTCAGGTGTTTACCTCCAGTGAAGGAAGGCCAATCTTAATGCTTCAGCATACCAAGACATCTTGGACAATGCTACACTTCCAACTTTGTGACAACAGTTTGGGAAAGCCCTTTTCTATTCCAGTACCCAAAGCAAGGACTATAAAGACATGATTTGATGGGTTCGGTGTGGAAGAACTTAACTGGCCCCAGCACAGAGCCCTGAGACCTCAATACAATTGAGCACCTTTGGGATGAACTGGAATGGAGATTGTGAGCCAGGCCTTCTTGTCCAACATCACTGCCTGATCTCTACAGAATGAATAGGAAGGAAATCACACAGAAACACCTGCAAAAGATCTTGTGGACAGCCTCCAGTAAAAGGGGGACCAACTCCATATATGTATTTGGATACAATGCCATTGGAGGTTAGGCCGAATACTTTTTGTCAACATAGTTTATCTTGATTTATATTTTTTTTAAAAAGGGGAAATTCAGTCAATTTCACATACGTTCATTTGTCTGTGTGTGTCTCTGTGTAACTAGAGTGTGTCTGTGTTTGGCGACTCTAGTGGCAAAGCAGTGAAATGACTGCGCTCACTCACTAGTGTCATGATTGATGTGTAACAAAACATGACCTAATAGTTGATTAGTCGTAGTCGGAGATTATCCAAATTAGAGAGAGTACAAGTGTGTCTTTCAAAATGTCAGTTTGTGCTTATTAGTTTGTTAGTGTTATGCGTATCGTCTCATTCTGTCTATCTCTCTCGTCCATCAACGAGCACGGGGGTGGGGGAAGTTCGCCTCTAGTGTCTTTGGTTCAAAGAAAAACGTCCAGGTTTCTGTGTTTCACTAGTGCTTGGATACTATCAAATTAGATGATTCTCAGTACATCAGAGCTTTTATCAGACTGCCTGTTTTACATGAAAAAGTTCCTTTAATGGCCCAGACATGTAGAAATAGCTTGGAGCGAGGTCAGGACTGTACAGGGGGTGTGGCAATAACTCCCAGCCTAGCTCCTGTAGCGTGCAAGTGGTGTTCGTGAATGATTGTGTCTACAGTTCCTACAGCCAGATGTGTCTCCTCTTCAAGTTTACAAGTTACCAGACGATTTTCATAGATCAAGCGCTGAGTCTGTCGCTGAAAGCTGAACGGTCGCTCAGTTCAAATGCTCTACTGTGGCCGAGTCTCATCACTGTACTGTAGTTAAAGCCTTCCGTAAATGTCAATCTGTTTTACTCAAATTTTATCCAGGTAAATGGGTGTAATAAGAAATGTAGAGTTTTTTTTTTGTTTGTTTTGTTTTTGTTTTAAGGCCCTAAGTTACCTTGAGAACTTTTTAGTAGCAAGACAGGTTATTTAAAACCTGTCTTGCTACTGAAAAATGTCCTGAAGGTAACTTTTTTGTTTTAAACACACTGATTGAAATACTGCAGTCATCACATTTTTTCCTACATATGAACATCGTCATGAGGAGTCATGCAATATCTTTTTCTTTTTTTTTTCTTTTTTTGGCTGTATAGATGACTGTCTTTTAACACTTCCATCACACTCATCCTTAAAGCGTTTTCAAAAGATTGCATAGGATGTCTTCATGTGCTGTAGTATTACGTCTTCCCTTCACTGGAACTAAGAGGCCCAATCATGATTGGACCTGTAGAGAACTGTAAGATTAGGAACTGTGCCACTGTCTGCACCTTCACTCAACATTCACTTGATGGTCTTGTTGCTGAACGAGCACGAAGCCAGCTCTAAAACCTAGTGCAAGGTCTTCCTAGAAGAGTGGATATTATTATACCTGCAAAAGGAGGACTAAATCTGGAACGGACTGTTCAATCAATATGTACACACGAGAGATGTGCGCAAACATTTGGCAATGTGGTGTCTAACTGATTGCTGTATAGGACAATGTCCTCCGTCCTGTTGTCCACTACAGGAATAAGAAGTTTGTGTTTTTTGTGTTTTTTTTTTTGTTTGTTTTTTAAGAGTTAAAGCATAAAAAAGAAAGAGGCTGAGAATGGAGATGTTTTAACGAAACACTGTACTGTTAAGGTTCCCTAATTTCTTAATAATAAATTGCGTTTAATTAATTGTTGTAGATTAAATTAAAGCAATAGGAACAAATGTTCTACTGTGAAAGGCTGCAAAGGGCCAAAAGATACAATTTAAAGATACAATTTAAAAAAAATACATGTTTTTTTCTGTATAAACCTTAGCAGCAACCTCATATCCTACTGTATCTGTTCCAACAACTCGGCATTCAGCATCATCAGTATAATCACCGAGCTGATCATCTCTCATCAGCACCTGTTTCTCACTGGTTTATGTCTTAAGTTAGATTTGTTTATGTTTAAGTGCATCACAGTGTGGCTTAACAAATAAGAAGCAGGTCCTTCAGCAGGCCAGGAGAACTATTCCTAAAGACTACATTAAAAAGACAAAGTCTGACTCTTTGGATGCAAAATGAGAAATGAGGTGTGACTCGACTTACTGTATGCATATTACTGTATGTAAGTGTGAAATGATAAAATCCCAGTGTGCCCTTCAGTAATAAATGCTAATAATAGCAATAATTTATTTGCAAATAATTTTGAAAGTGGGGATGTTAATGGATGTTAATAAAACATTGACCGTTGCTGGGCTCTATCACACCAACTTATGGTTGATTTAATTATGGTTGATTTAATTTGTTATATAAAAGCTCACCTTGTTGTGATTTATTTCTTACTAGGGTTACTAATGAGTAACTACAGTGAAGGAGTGAGAACATAACTAGCTGAACCTGACAGTGTCCCAAAAGTAAAAAAAAAAAAAAAAAAGTTCTTCACATTTTATGTTTTGTTTACTTTAACTTACTTGATTAACTTGAAATTGTTTAGTGTTTGCTTTTTTCCTATTTGATTTCCTGTTTGTTTTTTTTCTGAAATTATAGTCTTCCGTGTGTTAAGAGTTCTGATTACTTAAAAAAAGCTTTACACTGATTGTGCTCCATAGAAGGAATTGTGTTTGGAATTGACATTAATTTATGAAATAAGGTGTGTGTGTGTGTGTGTGTGTGTGTGTGTGCGCAGAGTTTAATGCATGAGGTCTCAGGAGTGGCAAGCAGCTCTCTGTAAGAGCACTCGAGACGGAGGGCAGATGGAAGGATCAGACAGCCGGGCTGTAACTGATGGAGCTGTGCACTCAAGTGCTTTTGCACTTAATGATATCAGGATCTTTCACACAGCCAGTTTAATAGATTGAGATTCAGACTCCTACGGCTAACACTGGGGTTGTGGTTGTGTTCGCCAGTGACCAGAATTGTCTTGTTTTCAGTTTGATTGACTGTGACAGGTGATCTCACAATCGGCCACATCTATAAACGATTCTGTACCGAGTGCAAAAGCTAACAAATGGTGCAGCAGAGAAGCATTTTTATGGCGTTACACTATCAAAAATTGTGCATGTTAAAAGCTCCTGATCTGCCCTTTTCTCCAAGCTCTTAAAGCTCTAGGTTCAAACCCACTTTGGATGCAGTTAAATATCGCCATTTCTTTGTATTTACACATTTTCATCCCATGTGGTAGGAGTGAGTTATTTGTTTGTTTAGAAATATTAATTATGACGGATGACAAAGAAATGTGCTGCCCATTAAAAATGTAGTCTTAATTTAATTTTTAATTAAATGTGAAACTCTTTGATTTGAAGTTAGTTTGCATTGTTTAAGTGCTGCTCTTAGTTTTTAAGAAATGGACTACATTTAATCAATCAACTTTTTCAAAGGTTTAAAATTGTAACAAAATCATGAGAAAAATCTAATATCATATCGGGATATTTATAAAATCGTTATACTTATAGAATCACAATTTTAATCGAATTGGCACATATTATGATTTCATTTCAGGATCTGACTGGTGGTTCCGATCCCATTCCCATCATGTGCCTTTTTGTATATCCCTTTTTATTCTTAAAAAAAAAATACCTACCTCTATCGATCGGTATCTAGGTGATCTATGTTGCCCTGGCCCCCATGTATGGTTTACTTATGCTCTGTAAAGGTGCATTGGTGGCTCAGTGGTAGGTGTTTCGTTTCCCATCTGGAAGGCCCGGGTTCGATTCCCAGCCAGTGCCCTGGATAAAATGGCAGGGTTGCATCAGGAAGGGCATCCGGCGTAAAACCTGTGCCAAACTTGCATATGCGGACCGGATGGTCTGCTGTGGCGACCCGTTGCCAGGAACAGCCAAAAGGCCAACAACAAGAACTTTTGCTCTGTAAAGCCTTCATAAGAGCTCTAATCTGAGGTGCTGATTGTTAATTGATAATTTTTGAGGCTGGTAATTCTGCAGCAGAGGTAGGTTTTGGTCTTGCTTCCCTGGGATGGTCTTCATGAGAGCCAGTTTCATCATTGTGCTTGATGGGTTTTGCAAATGCACTTGACAATACTGTTCTTGTTCTTGACGAGAACTATTCCAGAACAGCTGACCTTTGTGTCCTAAAATAACAACAGACCGTTGTTTTGCTGTTGTTACCTACTTACCATTAATGTTCCAAACTTGTATCCAAACCTTTGACCGGCATTGTGCGTGTAACACTGTCTTTGCTACCAATACGATAAAAACCCTTCCACATGCAGTCTGATAAGGACGTTTTTTTTTTTTCTACACGCAGAAAAAGATGGGAAGGCCTTCCACCCGACGTATGAGGAGAAGCTGCGTTTGGTGGCTCTTCATAAGCAGGTGTCTCAGGGGCCCTACAATCCAGACACCTCTCCTGAAGTGGGCTTCTTCGACGTGCTGGGAAATGACCGCAGGTAAACTTCACACTCTACTACAAGCATTTCAGTATCCATACTTACTGGAGAAGGAGGTGGCTCGGTTAATTGAAGACAGTGTTTTTAATTCTCGTCAACATTAACATCATTTGTTGGGTATCAGACTTGACACTTTGATCCCTTTCAGCCTTGTTTTACAGTGTAGAAAAGAATAATAATCAGGAAAGATCCAGACTTTTTCCATCACACAAGCCTACATAAATCACTAAGGTGTCTAAAATTGTGGAAATCCAAACCCTCAACTATGGGTGGTGCAGATCTGCTTTGTTGTGCATCAAGTAAATTCTGATTGGTTTAGTTGAGAAGTATATCAAGGAGGGCTTAAGCCCAAAACCAGAACTTGCTCAATATCAAACTGGAACAGTCTGACCATCAGTTCGATGATCTGCAATCATGGTGTGTTATTGTTGTTGTTTTCTAATTCTTACTACTACTGCTACATCGTTTTTCCTTTTTTGTGTGTGTTTTTCAGGAGAGAATGGGCAGCGCTGGGGAACATTGGAAAGGAAGAGTCCATGGTGGAATTCGTCAAGCTGTTAAATAAATGCTGTACATTATTCGCACCTTTTGTCGCATCTCACAAGATTGAGAAAGAGGAGCAAGAGAGGAAGAGGTGAGGGCTTTGCTTATATTTGTGTCCAGTATCTTTGCTGTATTTTTATGTTATGAGACCTGTAACAAGCTCGCAACACCTGTGTGTGGGAGACGGTCAACCACTGACACTTTTGAGCCAAAGAGTTTCTTTTGTCTAGCTTCTCACCACTATGATAACAGGAATGTTTATTGTAAATATGTAAACTATAATATTTTACTATCCCTCGGCTGCACTTTTTATAACTCGCAGTAATAATGGAATGAAGGAATGAAGCATGAAGGCTCTGCAGGACGCTGAAACACTAACACTCAAATCATACCTGCTGTTATAGAGATCTGGCATCTTGGGGATTCTCTTTCAAATTCTGCTGGACAAACCCAAATATGATCAACCAAAATATGTCTATACTTTTTCTTTACCTCTACGGTCTCATATTATTATTATTTAGTTTTTCCTTCCCTTTCATATGCGTCATTGCTGATATAGGCTTCCTGTTGTGCTTCCTGGTATCTCGCTGTTATATTAACCTATGTGATCAGGATGGGATTGAGCAGTAAAGTTAAACTACTAGGATAATTCAGCAGGCAGAGTCTGTAGATACATTGCATTTTCATGTATAGCGTAATGCTAAAAAGAAAAAGAAAAAAAGTAAAATGTTGTATTGTGTTTGTGTATGGTAGGATTGAGGAAGAGGAGCAGCAGCGTCGAGAGGAAGAGGAACGGGAGCGTCTGATGCAGGAGGAGGAGCGGCGCCGGAGGGAGGAGGAGGAGAGACTGAGGAGAGAACAGGAACAGAGGAGGCAGGCTGAGGAGGAGAGACTCCGTGTGGAGCAGCAGAAGTGAGTGAGAAGAGTTGGTGGTTCTCAGTCGTAGTGTTGTCAAGATACCAAAATTTGTCTTTGGATACAGTGATGATTTTTGCTCACGGGGTCCTGCGGGCAAAGAGAGCCTGAGACCCGAACGATCTCCACGCAACCCACAGCACATCATCCATCCATCCATCTAACTATATTTAATTCTATAAAATGTAAATAAATCCTGAACCCATATTGTATTTTAACACAATACATTCAATATGCTGACTTTAGACTTTAGGTCACTTTATTCTTACATAGTTCATACACTTTTTAGACACTCCCTAACTTTCCCTAACTCGTGTTTCTAAGAGATTAGATTCAACAGGCTTTTGAAAGAAATATTAAAATATCTATAGTTGTACTTGGATCTCTGTCCACTCCAAATTAAGACAATACACATTTTGTCCTTTTGGGACACACATTTTGTCCTATCTAGAGAAAAATCCACCAGTGTTCATCATGCAGAACTCAGCTGTACATTTTATTTGACTGTAACTCTTTTACTCCTTTAAGGAACTTCTTTTATTCTGTTGACACTTCTAAAATGTTTTTAAACAAGTAAATCCAAATGTAGTTTTAAAGTTCTTAGAAAAAAAAATGATTTTAAACATCTTATCTAGTTTTAATATTGAATAACAAAAATGACTCTTGCCATGAATATAGCCATAGAAGCTGGCATGGCGTTAAAAAAAGAAAGAAAGAACCTTAAACAAGCAGTGACTGTCCGCATATAAAACAAATTTTACCACAGTGTAAAACGCCGAGTGCACATCGGTGCTGCTGTGTTTACGAGCTCCTCTTTTTCACCCACGTTACAACTGAAATATCTCCACACTTCACTCCGCTTCTTTCCCGTTGCTGTCTTTTCAAGTCTTTTGCTTTCTTGATTTATTTAGTGCTTTCTGCAGCTCATATTAAAGTATGTCTGCTGTGTTTTAAAGAGACAGTTATTCATAACATCGTGACCGTATTTCACTATTTCGTACTGGCTCTTGAGAATCCCAGAAAACTATCATTTTTCCTGCTGAACTCGGCTGTTTACTCTGTCTCGTAGTGATGGATCCATGTCTCGTCACCAGTAGTGTTCATTTTGTCAGCTATTTTCAGTTTTAGTTTCGGTCTTAATCCCGGGAGAAATGAGAAATGTCCCTGTTAGTTATTATCATATTTAGTCAATCTTATCCTATTTTTGTTTAGTTGACTAAAAGTCTGGACATTTTTTTTTTTTTTTTCTAGTTTTAATCAGAGGAACCCTTAAGTATTTTGGTCTAGTTTTAGTCAATGAAAACATAACACTTTAGCAATAAGATTATTATTATTATTATTATTATTAATTAACCCTACAGTCGATCTAGTCTAACCAAAACCATTTTTAAAGCTTTTTCACAAAATAATTATCTTAACATTTAAAATTTATCTTTTTATCTGATGTTTTCGGCTAATTATATTTATTTTTAACCATCACAACAACTTCTGCATTTCCATATTTTTTTAACCTACAAAACAATAGGAGCAGTATGGACAATACAGTGTTTTGAAACTTTATTTATTTATTTTAATATGAATTCACACACTTGGACTGTTGTAGGAATATTGTAGCTCCTATGGGTCACAATCATTTGCTAACCTATTAGCTTAATGTGTTTGGCAATGGTTTAACTATAAAAATAAAATACATCCCATTAAAATACAAAATACAACATTAATTATGTTAACGTGTGGTAGCATAATTGCCACAAAGAGGCTGTAAGATTTAAAATTTTTTATGGTATGCCTTGATGCGTCTCTTCAGGTTTGTGGTATTTTTCCCAGTAATTGTGTTCCCACACTGTTTCCCCTCCGATCTTGCTACACATATTTTGTCCAGTTCAATATGAAGAAAATGGGCCTGAATATCAGCTCTTCTCTTTCACCCGAGTAATACTGCTGTCATGACGAAGAGTTAAAGATTACTGAGCTTCATCCCGTAACTACTCCTGATATTCCTCGCGCCGTGACCTGGAAAATACTGCTGCTCGTGCCCTAATGAATGACCACCGTATCGCAGCGGATTGTGACTAAAATTATATGTTGACGAAAATAAAGACAGATGTTTTATTTGTTTTTATTTTTTTTAAACCACTTTTTTTTTTTCGTCAACAATATTGCATGCTGATTTCGTCACTGTTACTGTTCATTGATATATCAGTGATGTCTCGTCATCGCATCGCCTCTGTCACAGGAAAAAAAAGGTCGTCAACGAATATTTTTAGTCCTTATTTTTGTTGACGCGATTAACACTAGTCAGCAGTAATAGTTCTCGGTTCAAATTTTGTTTGCAGATGACCAAATGCATCTATTTATTTTTCAGCACCACTTATACCCTCAGACCACAAAAAAATTTATAATCACTGCACATTGTTTTTCTCTTCTGCAAATCACATCCTTTTTGGCTCACATGGCAGTTACAAATGAACTGATTTAACACATTCACACCTGCACAGCGGTGACCTTGAATGGAAAGTGCTGCCAACGGAACAGAAGTCATGAGTGCAGATAGTTTTTGACTTTATCTTGTTTATTTATTACTGTTTATTATTCTTTTCTCAGAAACATTATCACTGAGGCATGTCCTGTTCATCTTTCATTTTTAACAGGAAGTACTAGCCAAAACTCTGGTCTAAAGAATGACCTCAGAGCAGTTTTTCAACTCTGTAGCATTTACAAAAGTTCAGGACATCGCAATTTGGAATATCACTCATCCTGTAATGAATCAGAATCATTTTCTCCTTCATATTCATGTACAGTGTGTAGGAATGTTTCTCAGTGTTTGGTCACAACATCATACATTCAATCCACAATGCAACACAATCCTATTTGTATTAGCATCCTAATATACTTAAAAACATTATACCTTATAGAAATTCTACAAACAGTTGAAGGTTGAAATATCATCTGGATGCGGTTCAAGACTTCACATCCACTACCTAAGGAAGAATTGTACATGTTAGCAGTTTAAAATCACACACAAACATATATTTTGTGTTCTCTGGCGCTTACAGGCAGCAGATCATGGCTGCGTTGAATGCGCAGACGGCCGTGCAGTTTCAGCAGTATGCAGCGCAGCAGTACCCGGACAGTCCTGAACAGCAGCTCATCCTCATCAGGCAGCTGCAGGAGCAGCACTACCAGCAGTACATGCAACAACTCTACCAGGTGCAGCTGGCACAGCAGCAGGTTAGACACCTTACTGAGATTTTTCTCTTTAATTAATAGGGCTGTAAAAGGGGAGGGGGAAAAAAGCATTGGATGGCATTATAGGACAAGAATCAATGTCTTAATAGTGTGTGGAGGTTACTGAAAAATAACCATGTCGATGTCCTGGAATGTTTTATTTTTCTTATAGCACATCCATTTGCTAATCATGTATTTAAAGAAAACTTCAGTATATAAATGATCCCATGCTTTGTTAAATAATGTCTGCCATACACATTCGTATGAATGAGCTGTTGCCATAGAAATGTTAGTATATTAATTCAACAGAGTGGGGTGTAAGACTCTAATGATTTAACATGCTCTAAAAAAAGAAATTTTCATTTTTTTTAAGCTTTAAGTAAGGAATGAGCATGGAGATAGGAATAATCAGTATAGCGTAGCTTTTACTATGTGACTGAAAAGATTCTGAAATACAGTGGAACTTTGGATTATGAGCTTAATTCGTTCCTGAAGTGGATTCGTATTCCAAAACTCGTAAACCAAATTGAATTTTCCCACAAGAAATAGTGGAAACTCAAATTAATCGTTCCACAGCCCAAAAAAATAAATATATAAAAATAATTAACACAAAATATAAAGTAAAATAAAACAAATTAACCTGCACTTTACCTTTAAAAGAAATAAAAATAAATCACGACAGATAAGTGTTTTCGTGTGTGTGTGTGTGTGTGTGTGTGTGTGTGTCTGTGTCTGTGTCTGTGTCTGTGTGTCTGTGTGTCTGTGGCTAAAGTAAGGAGACCCCCCCCCCTTCTCATCTTACACAGTTACCCTTCCTCCACTTTTTACACACACACACAGAAAATGGATTTTTAACGTCTCTAATGAGACTGCATTTCCTTTACATATGCACTGTACACACACGCATAGAGACACAAAATTATTATTTTTTTTTTTACACACACACACGTGGTCACAGTGTTATAGTAAATAGTGTATGGGTGTTGATTATACCAGTAAAACGCACACTAAGACCCAGCAGGGGAGATGGTTACCCACAATTTAGCAGCACAAGAGAGGAAAAAAAAAAACGTTGGCTCAGTTGTGATCACGTGACGCTCGGCGTCAAAACAAGAAGCGCATGCGTGATACATGATACTCGGTACTCGTAAACCAAAACTTGTTCGTTTTCCAAGTCAAAATTAATTTAAAATCTTTGCTTGTCTAGCGGAACACTCGTAAACCTTTGCGTTACTCACAATCCGAGGTTTCACTGTATATTAAACGTCACATTGAACAGTTGTCAATTGTCATACGTGATGGTCAGCTGCTTTATAGGGTTTTATAGGTTGAATTGTTAATTTATTTGTCTCAAAAGGTCCCTTCAAACCAAAAGCTAATGAGCGGCACACGGTAATTCTGACCGAATAATGACTGACTATTCCAGTCAAACCCAACAAGTGAAAACTAAGAGCTGCTGCTACAAAACTTGGAGAAAATTGGAGTCATTTCAGACCGGACCTTTAACGGCTGCCATCTGTTGTTTTTTTTCCTTCCTGTAGGCGGCCCTGCAGAAGCAGCAAGAGGACGCTATAGTTCTCTCCAAGTTGGAGGCCAGTGAGACGTCGGCCTTCTCTCTCGGTGAGGACGCTCCCACGGTGAACGGCCAGGCGGAGTCATCTGTCGACAGCACAGATCGAGAGGCGGCAGAGCTGGAGCCTGCAGAGGAGGTCACAGAGAACGGCCCGACAGGTGGGAGCGCTCGGAGAGAAGACCTGAACCTTAATTATTCAGGAATTATTTTGGCTTTAGATTCGTTCACATTATACATACATTTATGTATCCTGCAGCTTGGAATGAAGTGCGTCCTCTACTTTCATTTACTTTCTTGCCCTTATTTGGTTTTGCCTTTTGTCATCAAATATTTCTTTTTCCCCCCTTTCTGTCTCACCCTACTTCAGCAGACTCTCCCCCGGTGATAGCAGCCCCCTCTATGTGGACGCGGCCGCAGATTAAAGACTTTAAGGAGAAGATACGCCAGGACGTTGACTCCGTCATCACCGTAGGCCGAGGGGAAGTGGTCACGGTCAGGGTCCCCACTCACGAGGAGGGCTCCTACCTTTTCTGGGAATTTGCCACAGATCACTATGACATCGGGTTCGGTGTCTTCTTCGAATGGACGGACTCCACCAACGCCTCGGTCAGCGTGCACGTCAGCGAGTCCAGCGACGAAGATGAGGAAGAGGAAGGTGAGCGAAATCTGGTTTAATATTCACGCTGCAAGTGCCGTTATCTTATTTCATAATGAATAAGCTTTGATCACATTTTATAGAAAAAAATAATCGATTGTCCAAGGCCATTAAAATGATCTGGTTTCTGAAGACACAGTCTGTTATGAAATATAATAATTGGGTCCGTTGATGCACTGATTTCCCATTTATTATCTATAGATTTCTTTTTTTGTGTGTTTATGGATTACATAAGGAGTACTAAACAGACTTGTTTTCTCTCTGTATAGAGCCTCAGAGCGAGGAGGAAAAGGCCAAGAAAGAGGCAGGGAAACCTCAGGTGGATGAGATCGTGCCGGTTTACCGGCGGGACTGCCATGAGGAGGTGTATGCAGGGAGTCACCAGTACCCCGGCCGTGGCATCTACCTACTCAAATTTGACAACTCGTACTCCCTTTGGAGGTCAAAGAGTGTCTATTACAGAGTCTACTACACCAGATAAGCCTGGGGTCAAGACTGTGGAACAAGTGTGTGTCTGTGTGCGCGCGTGTGAGTGTGCATGTGTGTATGGGGTGCGTCTAATGCTGTTCAAGTTTAAGAGGATTGGCGTCTGATGTATCCTCTGTTTTGCACTCTGAAAGGCGTGCTCTAGGATTCTGTGCTTGTTGATAGTATTGTCTTCTGTTCACAGTGTGATTTCTCCTCAGCCTCCGTGTCCTCATGTCATCCAAACAGGTGCTTCGGCCACTTACGAGAGCTGTATGTGTTCAGAAAAAGAAAAAAATTTACCATTTTACTTTGATATGTTCAGATAAACTGTTTATGAAGTATGACTAAAAAGTAGGGAAGGAGTTGGGTGGAGAATAATTGTTGCTGCTTTTCTGCCTTTTTTTTTTTTCCCCCCCCCCTGGACCCAGTGCGTTTATTTCCAATAACTTAGTCAATGTTAATCCCTCCATCGGTATGGCAGGATTCTTCCTGGAACCTGTTTATTTAAGCAGAATTCAATTCGTCGCTGCTGATATTTTGAAGAAGGAAGTCTGTTATCTTATCAGTGGGGAAAAGGTCTGTTTTCATTATCTTTTTATATTTGAACAAATTTCTGACTAGTCATATGCTACATTACTGAAAATGTAAATTGGTGATGGTGATCCTGTTTAATCCGGAGCAATATATAGCTTTACAAAACACATTTAGCTAATTAGATTTAAAAACAAATGTGTACCTTGATTACAAACTCTTTATTACACAAAAGGAATTCGTCCGGGTGAACGAATTACACAATGGACATGTTAGAAGCGTAATACAAGCAGCGTTGAAGTCAAACCGGGACTTTATATTGTGCAGAATAACAACAGAGTTATGGGAGTAAAAACTCCCTTTATTTCTGTATATGATCCTGTTACACTAATGCCTTTATCCCAGCATTTCACTGCTTGGATACCATCAAGGTAGAAAGTTTTCTCAGTTGCCATAGCCATGATCGGACTGAGATAAGGCCTCCCAGGAATTCCTTTAACGCCCCATACAGGTGGAAATGACTTGGAGCGAGGTCAGGGCTGTATGGGGGATATGGTAATAACTCCTAGATGAGTTTCTGTAATGTGTTTATGAATGATTGTGTCTGCTGTTTCAACAGACAAATGTGTCTCTTCCGCAAGTTAGCTACATGTTATGCCAGTTAGCTGGACTCAGTTCTACACCTTCATTCACAAGACATTTAATTTCACAAGTCCAGGTTTGATTTGAACACCCCTTGTACACGCATGGCAGATAATGCACCAGTCCATTTCTAAGAATAGTGCTAGCCTTCATGTAGGATTCTTTAACTTATTTTGCTGCCATCATAATCATCATCATGATGTGAATTCATTTTAGTGGATATAAAAGTAAAATCTGGCCTTTCAAAACACTGGTCCAAGGGGTTGTAGAAAAGCAGCACGTCCTCTTTAGGTGATCACTGGAATATCCTAGCCAGCTGTCTACATCTGTAATAATCATAATAGTGCTTCATAAATCAGCGTAGAGTGCAGAGGTTTGTTCCAGCAACATGAGGCAACCCGGGGGCTGCTAGGGTACAAGAAACGAGTAATACATGACTTTTCTACTGATAGAAGGTTAAGGATTATGAGGATCAGGATTGAAGTGGTGGAGCCCTTGCAGAGAAAGAGATTGTTTGTATAAAATCACGATACAAGAGATTGAAAGTGTGTAAAGCATTTAATAAATATTTATTAACCCAACTAGTAGATTAGGGTTCTCGATGTCTCTGTCGTATTACATATATCTCATCTCCCTGCTTTTCAAAGAGCTTTTTCATCTCTCAACTGAACTGTCACTGTCATAGTTGAGTTTATTTTGGGTTACTGATTTATAATTTTTACTTTTTTTCTGTTGTGGCAATAACTCGCTCTTCAAACACTTCTTGGCTTTTGTCGCTGTTACATTTTTATGTATGTAGTTGTAGACAGCCACATTACAACACAAAATTTAAGTGAATTCATCATCTTAGACAGTTCATAATAAAAATAATGAAGTGTCTGTGGAACATACTGTATATAAGATGATGAATGACGTCACATTACTAGGGCTGCCAGACTAATTACCAAAAGCAGCAGTTGAATCTGTGAGCGCTTTAACGCTTTTTCTTGGTTGCTGGCATTTACAATGAACACGTCCGTTACATTCTCTGCTCTGAGCTTACCGTCTGAAGAAGGCTACATTAACTATAACATAAACATTCAAATATTCATCACTGGTTGTTGGATGGCATTACTACAACATGTTCAGTTGAAACATGAAATGTGAGTTGTTGTTTGTGGTTTTTTTTTTTGTTTGTTTGTTTTTCCCCCCCTTCCCCCCTAGACTAAAAGGTCTATCATCCTAAAAAAAAGTTTAATGATTGTGCAGAGTGGTGATGACGAGAGCCTGATACCCAGCAGCAGCCCAACACCATCATTACACTTAACAGTGAAATGTGTACAGATGCTTTTTTTTTTTTTTTTTTTCTTTCCTTCCTTTTTTTTCTGATTTATTTTTAATGTATTAATAATATTAAGTCGGGTCTTTGTAAAAGTGGAACGTAACTGAGGGCTTGATTTTGGACTAAGGACTTGAGATGGAAATGTGGTGGTGAATATCATATTGTACATTTTTCTCCCATTTGCAAAGTGAAAATCAATGTAAATTTCATACCATGTACACATAGAGTAACTTCTTTTTTTTTTTTTTTTTGGCATTGATTTGACATGAATGAGTTCAGGGATCACTTTCCCTGAGAATTATATTTAATATTGATTAAACCAAGTTCATCTATACCTTTCTGACCAATACATTTTGGTGTCTTCTTGCTTTTGGGTCCCATCTGTGTGTTGCAGTTTCTTTTTAAAATCACAAATCATATTATAACATAACTCGTGTATTATTTATTTATTTAGGAGTCTTTGCTGTTTTTATATTGCAGAAAAAAAAAGATTCTGATTATATTTAACTTTGGCATTGAGCAGGGTATAAAATCAAAGTTGAAAGTGAAATGCAGTTGGAAACAGCATGCAGCATTAAGTGGGGATTGCAAAAGAGAAAGTGGGGTAGGGTGGCAGTAAATTGTGAATGTTTTTTATTTTTTTTATTTTTTATTATTATATAAAAAGAATAAAAGCAATGCAAAAGGTGCGATGTGTAAAATGAGTCCGAAGACCTGGATTAAAGTAGTTGAAGCCAGCACAATGTAGTGAGCAAAATTAGCCTTTCCTTAAAGTTTCTACATTTTGCCAGGTTAAGAAAAGGACGGGTGGGGAAGTGGGGGGCTAAAACATTTTGCGCTTGAACAGTGGTACTTTTTTTTTAATTTTTTTATTATTATATTTCAAACAAACACATACTTGATTCCTGTTCTAAACAAACATCTTGTTGGATTTACTTTGGATTTATTTTGGAGACATTTCTGGACAAATAATTTGTCAGTCAGGACTGATGCTTCAGTTCGGTCAAAATGAAGATATAATTGTAGTCAATATCCTTCAGTTTCAGGATGTTTAGTATCTGACCATGAAGCATTTATTTCTCACATACACAGTGAAATGATATTATTTTCTTATATCCCAGCATTTACGGAAGCTAGGTGCAGGGTGATCAATGATTCAGCACCTCTGAAAAAGTAAGGGTTACCGGCCTTGCTCAGTGTTGGGAGTGCTGGGACCGACTACATTGCCCGGCCAAAAAAATTTATCCGTGTGTGAATTATACAACTTGCACAACTTGAATCCTGGAGTATGCCTGTTCCATCAGGGAAGAAAAATAAAGATAGATGTGATAACCTGTCCGTTCAGTAGACTCCAGCTGACTTCATATTATTGCCACATAACATTTCTGAATCTAGATCAGACCAACTGAAGGAATCCCGGATCATAACACTGCTTCCAGAGGCTTGTACAGTGGCCACTCTGTATATGTGTATCACTTCCCTTCTTACCCTGACACACACCTGTCGCTCTGGAACAGGGTCAACCTGAGCTCGTCGGACCACATGGCCTTTTCCAATTCTGACCACATTCTTTCCACAAAGCTGGCTATGATTTGACACTACTGAAGTGGTGATTACATTTTTTTTGTTTTGCTTGGGCAGTCTATATTACAGTATCAGTTTTAGTCATTCTGGAATTTTTTTAGGTATTACTATGACCACAAGGGGGAGCTTTAAACTTACACAAGTGCCACTGTTGAAAAAAATACAGATACAGATGAATAAAATGTGTAATTATTCACTTATTGTCAGTATGCTGTAGAGGATTGAGCTGAAACAGAAAGATTCTCCATTTTGGCATTCTAATAAATATGCTGATGTTTAGTTTAACTGCTGTAGTTTATTTCTAATTCGCGTTACACTCCTGCAGTGAGAGGTCATATTGAGCCTAGTTTAAAAAATATATATTTATTAAAAAAAACATTTTTTAAATAGCTGTTTAGTTTTCATTCTAAATTCTTCCTTCATACAATGATAAAGATTTATTATAAATGTTATTATAGCATTGTACTAAAAATGGCATCACAAATCGTACTTACTATTGCTTTACTTAATATGACTTTTGTACTAAGAGACATTTCAAGTATAGCTGTGATGATTGCTTTATAAAAACAAAACTTAGCATAAAATTCTTAAAATAATTGTATTATCAGTTTCAAGGCTGAATGCTTAAACAATGAGGAAAATGCTTGTTTAGTTTATTAAAACAATTTGCTTAACACAAAACCATAAAAAGACAAAGTCTTATTAATATGCAAATTTCCCACAAGCACATCATAACGCCAGAAAGGAGTGCATAGTCATGTGACTAAAGATTATTAAAAAGATAGAGACACAAGCAAGCAGTAACATATTCCGCAAAGGAGACGCATTAAGTGGAAAAAAAACTAGATCAAAGTAAAGTTTACAAAAGACAGCAGTTTGAAAGATGATCACATGCTTTTTTAAATTTTGTTTGGCAACACTTTTGCTTATGTCCAAATGAAACGCTGTCATACATTCATTGTCTATACCACTTCACCCTGTATACAGGGTCGTGGGGGGCACAAGGCAGGGTAGACAGGGTGCCAATCCATCAAGGGGACACACACACACACACACACACACACACTATGGGCAATTTAGGAACGTCAATTTGGGAACCTAATGTGCATGTCTTTGGGGTGTGGGAGGAAACCTACGAAGCATGGGGAGGACATGCAAACTCCATGCACACAGAGGTGTGAGGCCACAGTACTACCCACTAAGCCACTGTGCTGCTGCTGTCATATACACTCACTCATCGTCTATACTGCTTCAGGATCGCTGGGGGCCTAGAGCCTATCCCACGAGGGAGACCTGCAGGGCGCACACCATCGGCAATTTGGGAATGCCAGTTAGCCGAATCTGTATGTTTGTGGACTGTGGGAGGAAACCCATCAAGCATGGGGAGAAGATGCAAACCCTGGAGGTGCAAAGCTAACCACTATGTCACAGCCGAATATATATAAAAATATGTATTTCTTTTTATATTCATAAAAAATATATAAATATTAGATTTAATTTAATTGATTAATTCATAATTACATAATTTAATCATTTTCTTATACATATATATATATATATATATATATATATATATATATACTCAGCAAAAAAAGAAACGTCCCTTTTTCAGGACT
>JAQMYJ010000020.1:10278500-10298500 GCA_030014305.1 Clarias laeviceps
AAAGTAAAAACAGTTGAAAGTCAGAGGACGTTTCTTTTTTTGCTGAGTATATATATATATATATATTTTTTTTTTTTCAATTTATAAATTGGTGTCATTACTATTTGTTTTCTTTTTATATTCATTATATATTTCATATTTATTTCATGTGTTTACTATACCCAGAAATAATTTAATGGGATTTATTTTATGTATACACAAATGTAATAAAGGATATACTATAATAAGTAGTGCAAAATAGCAAGTAGTAGTGCATGTAGTAATTAATGTGCAGTGGGATGCAATGAGTTTGTAGGAAGCGATGGTGCTGCATTTCTACAGTAAACAGTGTAAAAGCACTACAAAGAGAGATAGAGTTTGTTAGTCAAAATCCAGTCCAGACTTTAGTAACTCCCGGGTTGCCAGATTATTAGGACTGTTTCCAAACGACAATAAAAACAAACCATAAAACAAGTACTTCAAATAAAATACAAACAAAACTCTGCCAGCTCAACAGGCTTCTAACACATCTTAGTTTCGTAGAGGTTTAGCGCGATTTGGCAACATTCAGACTCCGGCTGTAGAAATACAAACTTTCCTACTCCGTAGTGTGTGACTCTAGAAGTGTGGAGCCGGTGTTTTCCTTTCGGGACTTTAGACTCCGGTTCCTGGAGCTACAGGTGGCGGCTGTCGTGCCATGTTTTCCTCTGTCACTCTCACACACACACACACACACAGACTACTCTAGTCTCAGTCTTCAAACTCAGAGTAAGTGCAGTGTTTGAGACGGGGACACAGTCCAGCAACGTCTTGGATAGTGTGTTTATTTTTAAATCACGGCATCTTTTGAATACCTCGGCGCGACCTGGACTACTTTTCCTTTAGTATAAATGGCGCCGTTTAAAACGTAACGCGCTGTATCTGTTTGCAGGAGGATAAAGTAGTGATAATAATTAGATTAGGAGTGAAAGAAAAGAAAGAACATGCCTTTCCATGAGAGGACGGTGGAGCCGCGGCGGCTGTGCCGGCTGAAGGTGGCGGGTGAGCGGGACGCGCGCATCGCGCCGCTGCTCTTCTCCTCACTGGACGATGTGAGCTCGCGGGCGCTCGCGCTGCTCCTGCGCCAGCTGAGCGACTTGTCCCGGCACGCGAGCGACGTTTTCCGCGGCGTCGAGCTCCAGGCTGCGCTCGTGCTCAGGCGGAGCGCGCGCATCCAGCTGCGCCTGGACGGCTTACAGAGCGTCGTGCGCGAGCTCAACCCCAAGCAGGTCCAGATCCGTAAGTGTGCACGTCTTTCAGCTTCTGTGTTTAAGTTTCCAGTGTGAAGATGAAGTTATGTCAGTGCAGCTGACCCGAGCTGTGATGTTTCACACCTAGAAAATGATAACTATTATTGACTTATTATAATAACTCATGTTGCACCTCCAGGGTATGAGTTCGAGTCCTGCCTCTGGTCTGTGTGCATGGAGTTTGCATGTTTGCTTGGTGGGTTTTCTCTGGGTTCTCCGGTTTCCTCCTACAGTCCAATGGCATGCAGATTACTCACTTTCACTCACTCCTCAACCTGTGACTGCGGGAGGAAACCGGAGTACCTGGAAGAAACCCAACAAGCACAGGGAGAACAAGCAAACTCCATACAGACAGACCCGAGGCGGGAATCCAGTGTGGACCCTGGAGGTGCATGGCAACAGTGTTACCACTAAGCCACCTAGAAATGCAGATTAGTGTTCCCAAATTGGCTGTAGTGCATGAGCGTGTGTTTGCCCTGCGATGGATTGGCACCCTGTCCAGGGTGTACCCCAACATGTGCCCCAACTCTCCCCTGTACACAGGATAAAGCAGTATAGACGATGAGTGAGTGAGAGAGTGAGTGAACTTCCAGCTTGTGTCAGACCTCCAAGCCTTGCCTTAACCTGCAACAACTGGACTGTTTATTCAGTTTAGCTTGCAATAAAAAGAATATAAATGTAGCAAAACATCTTCTAATAGACCTTTAATTTAGTTTGTTACCATTTCCTCTAATTATGAAGGAAACGTTTGTTCTGAATGACTGTCCTGTCTTCCTTCTCAATGAGCAGTGAACCCATCTTGACTCATGATACAGTAAATTTGTCTGTTTCCCAGCATTTGATTACCATTTACATTTCACTGGAATACCTTTCCTGAACCCGTGCACGTGTGGGTGTGTGTGTGTTTCCCTCACATACACTCCTGCATGCATCTCTGAACAGTGCCTCCGTTCACCTGAAATGTTGTTTTGTTTTTTTGAAGTGTGAGTAGAATGTAGGTCAGTGCTGTCAGTGTGTGAAATGAAGGTGAGTGTAATGTGTTCTTTGTAGAAACACATGGCGAGGTGTGGGTCTGATCTGAGGTTATGCAAATGTGGTCATTGTGAAGGCAAAAGTCCTGTCAGGAGTGATAGATCTGCTGCAACATACTGACCATCTGTGTATTTAGCAGCCCACTCTCTCTCTCTCTCTCTCTCTCTCTCTCTCTCTCTCACTCACACACACACTTTTGCACACACTCTTCTTAGCAGTTAGAATCCAGATCCTCCATTCATGTCATTTATTTATTATTATTATTTTTTTAATTTTCAACACAAGATGGCTTTGAAACTAACAAACTAAGAGTTTATCTCTCAGGTGTGGTTTATGAATGGAAATCTCGCTTATATTTCTCCCTGGGCTAGGCAAACATGTCTTGTGTTCCTAAGCTGGTTTACACACACACACACACACACACACACACACACATACACGCATATTGCGACCTTGGAATTAAAGGTTCTGCTTGATGCCTCTGCGATTGAGCCAACAACTTTCCTAAATTTAAGCAATGCCTTGTTAAACATTCTGTCCGTCTCTCCGTCCATGTCTGTCTGTTTATTTAAGATAAACATATTTAAAAGGCATTTGGTTAACACATTTATAACAGTAAACTTGTTAATCTATATGGTTCCAAGGCTTTGTTCTGCATCTGAACACACAGCAAGCATTTCTCAGTACCTTTAAAACTAGACGTGTTCACACACTTTATGTTTTGGCTGAACTGTTTTGGATAAACACTGAAATTTACAGTACCACCCCCCCGGAGTATGTCTTTAAACCTGTCTTTCTGGATCACCTTTGTTTATCTGAGATTAGTGGCGCATCTGGTGATAAGTTGGTTTTAAGGAAGAGTAGCTGTTGTGGTATGCCAGACAATACATCAGCCTACGGGACGCCATTTAAAAAAGAAAATCCCAATCGCACACAATCTGATTAATTGAAAACCTTAAAAACATCTCATAATACAGTAGTTTGGTTTACAAAAAGATGGATGGATGTTGTTTAGACACACAAAGTTCAAATGTTGTCCACATCATAAAAAGATGTCAGTGTACTAGAACTAGAGGTATGCAATTTAATGATAATTGGCTTTCCATGTTTTTAACCCTGAAACGGTGGAAATGCTCATTCTCCTGTCTTTTGTACTTTTCCTATCGCCGATTCTCAGGTAATAAACTTCCTATCAGATTCAGACAATATCTCCTTATGGTCTGTTAGCAGTCACTTCTGTGTGGGTTGAAAAATAAAACCTGCTGTTCATACAGTAACCCTGGCTTTGAAACTTGAAAAAAAACAAAGAGGTGAAGACCACGACACATAGCACTTTTCCAGCCAATTAGCAAGAAGGGGTGTGTCCTGTTTGATGAAGTTTTATATTAACATAAGCCAGCCAGTCCAGCTGTTAGTGTCGCTGCCTTGGCAATCGGAACGGGAGTCACCTGGACTGGCCGATACGATACGATTAACATGATACCTAAGTGCCGATTTGATTTGTATTGATTCTATAAGCATCACAATTTTCAAAATGTAACTGCAAAATACTCAGTCTCTTATTTTTATTTATTTATTTATTGGTTACATGCGCATGTATTGGTGAGAGGAACAGTTTTGTTTCCTGTTTTTGTGAACTGCTTACAATATTTCTCCAAAATTCAAAAAATAACTATTGTTATTTAGAGTGTATATTTAAAGGAAATAACATCATCACAACACATCAAAATAACCCAAGATCATGCAGTATTTGCAGAGCTTCAATAACTCAAATGAAACAAAATGCAAATAATTTGTAAACCAATTTTATTAATGCTTTGGCTAAATCACATTAAGAAATTAGTTTATTTGGTGGAATAACCCTGATTTGCTATTATGGCTTTCATGCGTTTTAGCATGTTCTCCACCAGTTGACCATTGCTGTTGGGTAACTTTATATTATATATATATATATATATAAATGACTTCAATTGCAAAAAAGCAAACAGCTCAGTGGTTTGATGACCATCCATCTCCCGCGTGATGACATTCCAGAAGTTTCTGGAGTAAATTGCAGTGTTGTCTAATTTTCTTTTCCAGTGCTGTGTATATTAGGGTTGTTAGTATTAAAGCATTAACGCTTGTGATTAATCTTGAAATTTTAACACATTACATCACCAGGTGTGCTGAACATCAAGTGTAATTATAAAAAGCTTCAAGATGGAAGTTTGGATAAAAACCAAAGTTGTGTGCTTGAGCTCCGTACCTTCAAGGGGAACTATTTCTACACTAATACATTAAACGTAAGGTTTGCGAGTGATGGCTGAGGCGGCTAAGGCTCTAGGTTATTGATCTGAGAATCTGGGTTCGAGCCTCATGTCGGTGGGTTGCCACATATTCTAAACAAACTTCTTAAATTATTTCTCCCACCACACTGGAAACTGTGAACTGACAGAGTTCACCATCTTTAGGATTATAGAGGAATGGCAACATTCTACCACATCAAATGCAAAAGTATATAAATGCATTGTGGAGGAAGTGAATTTGTTCAAGTTCAAATATCAACAACGATCCCCCTGTATTGCTGATTTTCCCCTTTAATGAAGCTGTGTTTTATGGCTGTTAAAAGAAAAACAGCATTATGATCTGTTATACAGAGGTAAGTTTTAAGTGAAGCCCTGCTCTTATCCTGTATGATGTATGTGAATTGAATGAACTTGGCTTGGTGATGCGCTGCTTGGTTGATGTTGATACTGTAGATCATGTGTCACAGTCAGTGCCCTCAGGATGCTATTTTTTTGTCTATTCCTGTTTAAGTTCCATACTCAGGGATATCAGTGTTTAATCAAAAGAATGGATAAAATGTTTTGGAAAAGAATAGCTCTAATTTATGACCTTTGAAGCACACGCACAACTGCCAGTGAGGCCCAGACATACTGTAAGTCAAGTTTGACCCCCTGCGGGGAAAAGGTAAAAGGTCAACTTGCATTAACAGAGCAGTGAATGTTCAAGCCTTAAGCTATAGTCTGACTTGTGTATGCATGACAAACAAGATCGCATGTCATTTGCTTTATTCTTATATGACATTAATACTGAGACCGAGATACAAATGACATGAAAAGGCATCCCTGTTGGCATCGGACTTGACATGTTTTGTAATAAATATAATAAAACAAATTAGTTAAAGGCTGTGACAGCACTGATACTGAGCAACACTCCTGTAAATAAGGAAATAAATATAACTGGAATACTTGAGCTTTGCATTTGATGATTTATTTATTTTTTTCTCTGTTCCATTTTTGAACATTATTAATGACATGACACTCATCAGGGAGGTCCGGACTCGGTATTGAATGTAACATTTTGTGATCTCATCCAGTCATTGTTATTTAACAAATATCAGATAACATATGGTATATCACAGGACATAGATCTTACATGTGAACCTCATAAGCATAAATCCTTGCCTAACACATGTCACAGCAATGGTTCATCATCAAATAAAATAAAAAGAAAACACTAATAAATGTTTTGTTGAAATTTTTTTTGGTTCGTACATGTGACATCAATTGCTGTCCAGTACCAATAAACAAAACGTAAATCTTTGAAGAAATGAAATAGTAAGTGCTGATGCTTTTGAGTTTTTTTCAAATTTTTTTTTATTATTGACATCTCAATTGAGGAAGAGAGCGAGAGGAACTAACTCATGTCACGTAACTTTAAATAGTAACGAAGCATCCAGTGGTGTCCAGAAATACATTTTAATCATAGTCAAATCACTATGGTGTCAGAGAAATGACACCCTTCAGGGTGGATAGATCCTCTTCTTTTCTCTGAGCCACATCATGCTTACTCTTACTCTTTACTTATTGCATTAAAAGCTAGATTAATATAAAGTACACAGCATGGTAAGAGTCACTTGTTTTGTTTTTTAGACAAAATTTGATTTTTGATTTCAAAACAATTATTTTTCTTAAAATTAATAAAAATTAATAAAACACTAGAGGGTATAGGATTTTTATTTATTTATGCAAAAAACAATATAACCAAACATGAACGGCTTATTTGGACTAAAACTGCAAACTTACTTTCACTAACAAGTTTTTTTAGAAAAAGAGTAATCAATACAACAACATACTGTTCATACCTCTTTTTGGGATTAATAAAGCGCAAACTTTCACAAGTCTTTACAAGTTTTGGTTATTCTAGCAAAATATGATGGATTAGTAAATTCCAAGCTGCAGACCTAAATTAGTAAGACCTAAAAGTAAATTACTTTTACCTTTTTTTTTTTTTTTTTAAATAAAATAAATAGAAATAGAAAAAGAAATAGAATATATATTATTTTTTATTTTTGAAATCATTGGAAAAAAACAAACAATTTTGTGAACCACATGCAACTTACATGCTAAATAAAATTAAACAGGTGCCTGACAACATTTCATGTTTTTAGCAAGTAACACAAGCCTGTCCACTGCATCAGGCTTGAGACACGTCCTGTGGCATCGCTAAAATCGATTTTATCATTGTCATAAACCATAAATACGTATTAATCAATAATGACGATTAATCGCGAAACTCTAAGCTAAGGTCAAATTATTAAACGTTCTTAAAGCAAAGAAAACAACTAACATGATTTAAAAATGGCTGCAATTTTCTTTAAAACCTGTCCAACAGATTATTAAAAGCTGGAAGGATAGTGCTGAATCATCAAGAAATTAGTTCGGAAGGGAGATCACTTAAACGCTTGAGGAAGCTGCATCAAAAAAAAAGTTCACAATAGAAATCTGGATTGGGACTAAACAGCTGTGTGTGTGTGTGTGTGTGTGTGTGTATATATATATATATATATATATATATATATATATAAAGAAAACCATTTGTTACTGAGATCAATCAGACAGAAAGGCTTCCGTTTGCTAGGGAGCATAATGGACTCATAATGGGAGCAATGGAAAAAAAGTCATGTGGTCTGATGAGTCCAGATTGACCAGATTCCAGAGCGAAGTGCGTGCCAGGTTAAGAAGTGAAGTGCATGAAGTGATCATGCATAGCGCCCACTGTACAAACCTCTGGAGGCAGTATTATGATCTGGATTGGTCAGTTCCACATCTGGCAATAAAATGAAGTCAGCTGATGACCTGAATGACCAGGTTATCACGTCTATGGATTTCTTCCTCCCTCATGACACAGGCATATTCCAGGACTCAGATTGTGAAAGAATGGTTCTGGGAGCATGAGGAATATTTTTCATACATGGATTGACCACAGCAGTGCGAGAAATTATAGTGTGTTTGACTTTTTTTTTAAGCCAGGAAATGTTAATTTTGTAAACCAAATAAAATAGACAAACCCAAGTTGATTAGCGAAGCAAAAAAACGTTAGTCTATTTATAATGATCTGAATTGCTCAGATGCTTATGATGTGTCGCAACAATTTCTTCCAAAACCCTTTTTAGCTTCAGTCTGTGCATGGCAGAAATCACAGGCTCTCAAGACCAGAGCTTCCCACTGAGCTTTAATCAGTCATGTTAACATAAGTTTAATTAGCTCAAATTCACACAGTTCTTAATTCACACAGTGTCTTATAGGAGAATTCACTTCCAGTGTATATACACCCTCTCTCTCACTCACTCGGTCCCAGAGCTGTCAGTGTACAGACGCATTCCTGTCTTTATCCTTTAGATAGGTGTGTGGATTTGGCAGCACGTCTGCTTTACCACCCTGGCTCCTGATAGATCCGCTGTCTGGTCTCCTGTAGTGCTTAGGGAGAGTCGTCTGACATTAAAGACCACCAGTGTTTTCCCACCCCACTGATCTGCACTGTGTGTAAATTACAGCATCAGCACAGCCTCTGTGTTTAAACACTCTGCCACATTGTCCTTAGACTCTCTTCTTAATTATGTGTTTCATTACAAGCTCCTGCGGTCACATGATTACTTGGTTTGCTTGAGTCACTACAGGCCAAGTTGTTGTTGGCAGTGACGCTGTCATGTTTTTACCACACACACACACACGCACAACACATACACATGGGCGCACATGCACACTGTTCCTGTTATATAATTTTTCTGGAAAAAGTAGCTTCGACAGCTGTGACGTATTTATCAGATTCATATTTTTGGTAATAGATGCTTATGCGAGCAATCCTATTGAGGTGCATTCAGTATGTATAATATACTGTGGGTGCAGTAACAGTGAATGGTGCAGGGATTGATTTTCAGGAAACACAAGAGTGCATAAAGCATTGTACTATGTGTTTAAACCGACTATTAATCGACCATTGATTGAAACGTATGATCGATTATAGATTGGTTACTGACTCCCGTCACGAATATAGAGACTACCTCCGTGCCATGGTTTAGGTCCGGGCTTACTGATCAGAACGTTCAAGCCCATGCACTGCCAAGCTGGCCTTGAGCTCATAATCGTACCCTCTCAGCTCCAGGGGGATGATAACATTTTTAACCCTGCGCTCTGACTTCAGCTTCCTAACAAGCTCTGATATGCGAAAAAAAGAAATTTCCTGTACTGTGACTTTTTATACCACTTTTTATTTTTCATCATCTAGTAACGTATGATATGGATCGTCCATGAAAGAAGTTAATCGTTGAAGTTGACAGGGCGCAGAGAATGCAGCTTGTTCTGTTAAACTGCAAAGTTGTCCATTATAAAAAAAGGATAAAAAACATTCCGACTCATAGAAAAGCTCTGAAAGTTAAGACTCTTCCCATAAATATTAAATGGAGACGGTTTAGCTCCAGAGTCAGAGATGAAAGAAAATTATTTAACATCATTGCTTCAGACAGTATAAATGATAAAATATGGAAATCTGAGTGACACATGCTATGTACCTTTTAAACTAGTCGAATGTGGAGATCCAGATTTGATTCCTAAGGGACGTATCACTGTCCATATAGCCACATGGATAGTGCTGATGTCCTGAAGTGTCTGTGATAGTGGTAGGTATTGGCACTAAATCTGTTTTGCATTCCTCAGGCCATTCCCAATTTAGCGACCTATAACTTTTCAGTAATTTTTAGACGTTCAGTTGTGACAAAAAATATGTGAGGGGGGAAAAAATATTCACTACTTTTTGTCATTTTTAATAGACTTAAACAAGTCTATTAGACCTTTTCTAATGTGACCTCATGTATGAAGAGTCCCTTCTCTGGGTCTCTGATAGGGGGAGGGTCAGCAATAAGTCTTACATAGACACTGAAATGCCGTGTTCGGAAGAGGAGTGAAACAGGGGGGATTGAGGAATGAAAAAATCCATTCTATAAGGGTAGTTTTTGCTGGAGCATTATAATGCACACGCTTTGGAGGAGCTCCAAGACCTGCGTTAACCTAAAAAATGAATAATGGGAGCTTATTTTATACTAAAGAACAGACTATGGGACCATTAAATGGTTAAGCTACAAGTGAAATGAAGAAACATTTGGAGTCAGTTTGGAGAGCAGTCGTAAATCCACCATATATAGACCACACTAGATACACTGATCAGCTATTAACACCACTGCCGGGTGACCTGAATAACACTGATTATTCAATTATATACCAGAAAACTGGTGACAGGATCATGGGCACTCAAGGCCCATCTACATCTGCTGTGACCAAACGCTAGCACAACTACCGTAGAAATGCATCAGAACACCCAGCCCATCACAGCCTGCTTCAAGGTTGTTGTCTCGGCCTCCAAATTCCCCAGATCTTAATCCGACCAAGTCTGATTCACGGAGGCTCCACCCCACAACCCATAGCACCCAAAAGATCCATCACTAACATCCCAGTGCCTGAGGGTTCAGAGCTGCGTGATGGCACAAAACCCCTATAGTTTTAATGTTCATGGTTTTAAATGTTACAGCTAATTGAAGTTTAGTCACTTTTTATTTCATTGCATTACTTAAATGTTAAACAGCTTTGGTAATATTATTTCAAAATTAAGTCAAGTAGTGTTTTCTGTAAGTATTTTAAGATACGAACAAAAAAAAGCTTGTTTGAGAAATACTATCCCACTGCAGACTGAACAGGAGCACTGGGCTCGGTAACGGATTTAGCTCCACTACAGTTGTTGGTGCGATGTACAGATCATGATGTCAAGGGTTTCAGCATGAATATGGGATCACAGCACTGCTGAAATGGAAATAGACATTGACAGCCAGTGTTACAATTAAACAGAAGGTACACAATAAAAACATTATATATGTAGTTATCGTTCCTACGGTATATTTGTATTTGTACATTTGTATTGGTCATTGAACATATTTGACATCTCAACTTACCATAAACACAGCATAAATATAGTTTTAAATATACCATGAATATAACCATACAAACCCTATATACAGTATATTTATTTTATTTTATTTTTTTGCATTGGCTATAACAAATCAACCTCACTATTTCAGGATCTTTATCCAATTGCTTTAATTATGGACATTCTGTACTTCTAAAAGTATGGTTTGTGGGTGTTCCTGCCTCTATCTGTACAGAGATTTGTGCCAAGCGATGTTAGTTACTTCTGCAAATTTGCTTTGCTGCGGTTTGGGACAGTACTGGAGGTGTGGATTTAATTTAAGCACCCTGACACCGAGTCGTTTCCATTAACCGCATCAACGCAGTGTTTCATTTGTCGTTTTGAAAAACTATTTCTATTTTCCTTCATTAAAATACGACACATGGCATTTTTAAATCAGATTATAGTTAGGTGTAATATTTCAAAACAAGCTGGTTCCTGTTTTCACTCATATCTTAACAGGATCTTGGCACATTTTCAAGTTAATAATAAAAATGTTAATAATAATTTCATAGTTCATATCCTTGAACTATGAAATTATTTGTGTTACCGCAAAAACTGTCTCGCTAAATGACTGTATGGTTTTTCATTGTTAAACTTGTGTTTTTTAATCCCTTTAATGTCAGTCTTGGATTACGTGAAGTGTCTGCCGTACAGGTCCTACAAGTTGCAAGAGAAGTGATACTGCACTGGAACAAGTTACTGTAATTTATATAAACCTGAGATTTGCCTTGCAGGCTGTGTTACTGTCAGAGAGAAAATGAACCTCAGATATGAGAGTTAGAGAATAGCATAAATGGTTTAAATGAAAGTAATATAACGTATGTAACTGATTTACTTTTTTATCAGAAATGGAATTTCTCTGTCTGTGTTTTAGGATGAATACACAGCCTGCTCTAGGGTTTGCATAGTATGTATTATACTCGGTACAGTTTACGTTTAGTGTTTTTGTTTCTTCAATCCGATTAAAATCGTTCTGATCAGAGATTCCAGCTTAACTGTTTGAAATGGACGCTGATATGATAAGATGTCCATTTACATGCTCAAAGCTCTTAATCAGAATGTAAGGTTTAAAATGCCAGGATTATAACAGAAGAGGAATTTTTCACCAACTTGGAGATTAGATTAGGCTTCTTATCATTTTATAATAAATCTCATCTTCTGCCTTATGATTATGCTCTGAGTTACCAATCGAAGCGGTCGAAGGTTCGAGACCTTTGTTGGGCCTTTTAGCAAGGCCCGGGGTACCGTATTACGTCTGACCCGGTGCTCTGATCTCAGCCTGCTAACAAAAAGCTGGGATAAATAATAAACAATTTCACTGTGCAGTAATGTAACAAATAAAGGCTGAACTTAATTAACTTAATGAATTAACTTAATGAGTGGTTACAAGAATACAGTCTCATCGATGATTGGTTAGATGCTTTATTACGTATGAAATGGCAAACCAATCAGTGCCCCTTTAATTTGCAAAACACCAATTGGATAAAAGTAAAGACAGGTGGGAGAGAGTTGTTCTTACAGAGTTTTCGGTCTGGAATGGAAAATCTTCATTTCCAGAAACTTCCTACATCAGCTAATGTTACCCCCATGCGGGGCAAAAACGAGCAGAAAGAATATATTTATCCCAACAGTCAGATGAAGTGTTTGCATGGCTAAAATGTACCTATTTTCCAGATTATCAAAGGTTAATCGTAAAACCACTTTCTACAAGAGTTTACATGATGCATTTTCCTTCCGGCTTATTATTCTGATTATTGGTTGAATATTCAAGTCCATGTGAGCACAGCTAGTGTTAATCTGACCCAGCACTACTTTCTCAAGCCTCTGTTTCTGGACTCTTGGCTGCCTGGTGACTGCTGATGCTGGGAAAAAGACTTGAGATTCTGCGAGTGTGTCTCGTGCTTTTATGCCCCTAGTATAAGTGAAGAGCTGCCAGCACGGCCCGGGTCTGAGACAAGACTGAGAATAATTGCCACCTGTGGGAGAGGGGCTCTGAAACATGCTAGCTCATACGGGATTTCAGGACAGTGTAGTTCACGGGGTTACATTATACAGCCCAGGCCACCCGCAGCTTAACCAGAGTCTAAAACCAGTGCTAAGTTCTAAGCCTGCTCCTGGCCTAGTCCTAGTCCTGCCCTATACTTGTTCACGTATAAGTCTTTTCTCTGTTCTAGAGAAAGCCACATCGGTGCAGGATCAGATTGTTAATTAGCTAAATAGTTGGATCAGATGGGTTTGAAATGGGAAGGCACTTAAACATGCGGGGGAGGTGTGTGCCTAAACTAGGATTTGGAAACCACTGGAATTACAACTGATGTGAGTGCGGTGTATGGCATGAGTATCAGTTATGGGAGAAAAATTTAAGAAAAAAATTGTGAGATTACTGTCTAAACCTGTTCCTTGCTCAGTTGTCAAATTTTAAATGCGCAAATTTCAAAATTTTTTAAAAAATGTGTTAAACAATTAATAATCGATTAATTACTAATAATTAATAATATATATACTGTTTAAAAAAATTTAAAATTGTAAAAAAATATATATATAATATATATATATATTTTTTATTATTAATTAATTAATTTTTTACAATTTTATGTTATTTTAAACAGTTCTATTAGCACAATCCTTTCAAATTTTATGTAAGACAAATTAATGAAGCACAATTAGATTAACAACCATAATTCACAAAATGTATATAATAAGGATGTTGGAATTACTGCTTGACTGCATGTACTTGTTCAAAAAGTTGCTGCTAAAAATACAATGTACAATATTGTGCACCAAGGGCTCTGATTTGTCATGTACAATTTAATAGATATGTGAGACGTGGAGAAATATTATGCAAAACAACATAATCGGTCAAGACATTTTAATGGGTTTTATTGAACCGGTAAAATTCTTAATGCCAATAATCATTATCATCCCTCGTCCATGCTAGAGCCGGGTGCTGGTTTAGCAGTGCAGTTAAGGCTTGCGTGTGACTGTAGTGAGTTTATATCATCTTTATATAGATATATATAACAATAGCTTTGGCATCCAACTGGAACTGGATAAGTTTCTACTAAAACTAGTGTTTCTGCTATTCATTTGATTGGAATGCAGGATTAATATGGTTACTTTGGCTTGAGCAGGTCAAGCTCTTGTGGAGCATTGTGCAGAAGTTTCAAGTATATGCGCAACAATGAGGAATGGCATTCAGTCAGGGTTAAAAACAATGAGCACAGGAAAGGCCAGGCACAATAGGATGAGTGAGAGAAAAGTGTTTCAGAGTAATTGTGAAACTCTGGGTTGTGGCTCATTGTAGCTGAGCCGCAGTGATTATCAGGAACATCCCCTGTCTGTGTCCAGGGGTGGGGCTGTACGTCTCTGGCACTGGTGGAGGGTTTAGGTGTGGATGTGGGGTTTGTTTGAGCTGACCGAGCTGGACTTGGAGCTTCCTTTTTCTTATTTATGTACAACAGACAAACCGGGAGAAGGGATTGGCAGAATAAGTCCAGGCAAACAACCGGTATAGCAGCGATGTACGTCTTTGTATGTCTGCTAGTTGAATAGTTTTCAAATGGTGGATTTCGAATGTAATGCACTGCCCCCTTTTCATTTATTTATTTTTTAATGCACACTAGTCAGGATGTGAAGTTGTCCCTCGATGAAGGCTTTTTTTGGACGAAACATAGAAACTGACCCGATCTTCTCTTTTTCTCTCCACTACCGTTAGTCTTACATAATACCTAAAATGCTTGCTTTTCATTGCATAACACATGACATGCTCCACACAGCTCCAGGGTCCTCGCTTCGATCCTAAAATCAGGATTACTGTTTGGACATCATATAAAATATCTTTCTTTTAAACAATGGCAGGATTCTCTTCAACTTCTTCTTTTGAATTCATGGAGGATCGGGACAATATCACCACCTACTGGACTGGAGACAAACGGACAAGACGCGACCTTTAAATAATCAACAACACAAGCTGGAAAGTATTTTCATGTCCATGAAATAGTTTAATTGATTTAAATACTTTAAAACTTGTAAGAAATGTAGCTGCTTGAGACAACTTTCGTGCTATTGAATCTAATCGACTCGTAAAATCGCAATTCACAAAAAATTGAATCGATTTGACTAGCTACAAACGTTTTTTTTTTCGGCTGCTCAAGGCCGCACACAACTTGGCACAGGTTTTTACACCAGATTTCCTGACACAATCCTCCCATTTTAACTGCATGCACTGGCTGGGTAGTATGTTCGGTGGCAACCCACCAACGATGTGGCTCGAACCCGGATCCTTAGACCCCCAGATCAGATTCAAGAGTTTAACCAGGCTCTGGAAGCAAAAACTTTAGTCCTATCAGCTGTACTTAATATCCAGCTTTACACTGTAGTTGTGGGGTTAGACGTATGTTTGCTTTGCTCTTTCTCCTGCCCACGCGTATCCGCACAATGTGTTAGTTCAGCTTGGCTTTCATGCCCCGAGTCTACTGCCGATGCTGACGGGCAAATCCAAAAGCTATTGTGTTTAAGGACACATCCCTCTGCCCTCATGCGTTAGCTCAAACAATTCAGCGAACACAAATGCATGCAGACATCAGCTTACACACACGTGCGCACACACACACACACACACACAGACTGTACACTGTAACGCATGAAGGCTTGCTAAAGAGCAGCCCTGTCATATTAACCGGAACCCACAGGTGAGTGATGGTGCACATCGTTTAATAATTGATGATGTATTTGTTGTTATTAAACAGCGGTGTGTGTGTGTGTGTGTGTGTGAGGTCACTAAAAGCAGTCCATCATTTAAGCTCTTAAACTTTATTTGTTTGACCCTGTTTGGAATAAGAAAGCATTTCCTGAGCCTCCCTCTTCAGCTCTGACAGCTATTCAGTGAGTATCAGCCTCTCCCTATTCACAGCGGAAGCTATTCACATCCGTCTTCATCGTGTCACAGCGCGGCCTGCAGGAGCGTGTTTGGACTGGGACGTTAAAACGGTTTCTTTTGAGCCTAAGGTCAGAGGTGAAGAGGGAGCCATTTTGAGTGTGCTGATTGGAAGAAGGGGCGTTTTCATCCGCTTTTCTCGTTATTTACTCATTAGTTATGATTGTATAATATACCAAATTTAACTTTCAATTGTCTTTATTTATTTTTTTATAGGCACTGCAATTTGATTCCATAGTACTGATGTTTATTATCTTTTTACACACCTTTATCTCACTCACAGTACCGCTTTATCCTGTATACAGGGTATACGTGGGGGGCCTGGAGCCTATCCCAGTAGACATGGGACACGGGACAGGGTGTTCATACACACCTCCGTGCACATTCACACACTACAGGTGGGAGAAAACCGGAGTACCTGGTGGAAACCCACCAAGTATGGGAAGAACATATACAGACCCCAAGGTGGGAATCGAGCCCAGAGCCTGGAGGTACAAGGCGACAGTGTTAACCACTAAAAGAACCTAATAAGTATTACGATTGTTTAAATGTCATGTCATGGCCTGCCAGTCTTCTGATCCACACTCCAGTCCAGTGGATTACGTATTGCATCAACCGTCCAAAAACTCAAAAGTGGAACAAGCGAGACTCTCACAAAATGCGAGTATTTGTATTTTCTGCTAAAGTTGTGGTACGTTTTGTAGGAACCGCTCAGGTTTAGACCATTGAAAGTGTGTAAGTTTACCTGAATAATTATAATGAAAGAAAAACATGTGTAAACCCATTGATTCAGTTAATTGAATCGCACAATAAAAGATCAATAAAGTTATTAAATCTTGGATGCTAGTAAGAACACTGAAGGATTACTGAATATAGCAAGGCAAGCTGTTTTTTTTTTTTCTTTTTTTCTCCTGTCTAAATATAGCAAAGAACACAATGACTATGACAGTCCACATAAGCACGTATCAGAAAACAAACGTGTGCTACATGCTGCACATGCGACACACCTCGAAAGTCATAATTCTCTACCTCAGAGGCTGCTGTGTGACAGGGTGTGTGATGCCCTACAGCAGGTGAAACAGGCTCCTGCTCCAGGAACACAAAGCCCATGAAGGTCCATGCTCTCCAGCCATGCTCAGTAAAAATAAACCAGGAGTTTCCAGCTCATCTGTCACTCAGACACTCTTATTGTTTCTCCTCATCCATTAACCTCCCACAGCCAGGCTCCCTTCCACTTCCACTTCCCTTTTCCTTTCTTAAAACCTCCCTGATTTAGTGTCGCCTTAGCCGTGGAGATTTCCTTTCAACACTCTATGTGATTTTTTGCTTTTTAGAGACGTTTTATTTTTCATACTACTCCAAATGTGTGTTTATCTACTGTAGATAAAAAAAAAAAGTATGATCACCCTTTATATTCATACAAGTGGGTTTGATCACTTAAATAAACAACATGTGTGGTCTTTCCTACATAGACCTTTCATTGTTCTGAAAAATTAAGAAACCTGAAACTATGCTATAGTTCCTCTGAAAATGTTTACCCTCCAAAACTTGATTTCTTCAGTATCAGGTGGACGGTCAGAATGATATGAATCAATGGATGAATCCATATCAGGCTGCCGTTGGTGGTGCTGGGGTGAAGATGTGAAGAATGTTTTTTTTAGCACACACTGGGCCCCTTAATACCAATCAGGCATTGTCTGAATGCCACAGCCGGTCTGAGAATCGTTGCTGAGCGTGCGTGCGTGTGTGCGTGTGTGTGTCTGCAGGATGAATCTGAACACTTCAACTTTAAAGCCCAGTGCATACGGTACTTGGAAACTGGCCTCCATTTGGCCCTTTATGGTTTTATTACGCTGTAATTTCGAGTAAACCAGGCAGGAAAAACAGGCAGAAGCTAATGATCTGAGATGCAAACAACTAAACGTGGGGTTAAATTATAACCGTGAAGCTGCGACAGTTCAGAGAAACATGGAGCTTTTTCCAAGATCAAGATCAGCATCGACATAACATCAGTTTCTGCGTAATCAGAGCATTAATTCAGTTTTGTCTTTTTCTCTCGAATTTGTTGTAACTCTGCCATTTCATCAATTACTCAGACATTTATGGGAAAAACACAGTATAAACAGAAACATGGTTATCTTCTATGTACTGTACAATGACTTCATAAAGGATTCTATTGCATTCATAATGTCTTTAAAGTCAAAATGTATATATACACATAAGCATACACACACAAAAGTTTGGACACTTCTTCTCCTTTCGTCATCAAGAGTTAATTTGTGAGAATTCTTGCCCTATAAATGTGCTTTACACCATCATTGGTCTTGTGCAGAGGATGGATGGGTACATCTACTGTACAAATCCGTATTATGGCAAGAAACGCTCAGTTGGGTAAAGAGGAAAGAAAGTCTATTATTACTTCAAGAAATAAAGGTCAATCAATTAGAAAAACCTGAATGGAGTCACTAAAAAAATAACTCACAGACGCTATGATGAAACTTACAATCAGGAGGACCGTCCAAGGAAAGCAAGACCAAGAGCTACCTCTGCTGCAGAGGATAAGTTCATCATAATCAATAAATAAATTGCTTCTCGAAGTTCAAAGGGCCGACAAATTTCAACATCCACTGTCAGTTATGTAATGGGTTATGTAAAAGCTATTTGTCCAATTAGAGTGATGGAGAGCTGCATCACATGACCTGGCCTCCACAATCACCCGATCGAAATCCAGTTGAGATGGTTTGCCATGAATTGGACCGGAGAATGAAGGAAAAGTAGCCAACAAGTACTCAACACATCTAGGAAATACTTCAAGTAGAGTGTTGGAAACCATTTCTGGTTCTCATGAGGCTGAATGAGAGAATGAGAAGTGTTTGCAAAGCTGTCATTTAAGCAAAGGCTATTTTGAAGAGTCGAAAATCTAAAAATATTCTGGGTTAACACATTTTTGGTAACTACATAATTCTGTATTTGTTTTGTGAGAATTATATGTCTTTATTATTTAAATACAATGTTGGGGAGAAAAAAACAGAAGGAGAAAACATGGAATTTGTGTTGGAATAACGGAAAACTGTGTTGGTCTTGTGTTGGTCTTGTGTTCCTATCATGAGCAGAGGTCTGTTTACTAAACATCTCACACAGAGAACGTGATTTGGTCATTTCATTAATTTCGTCCCTGTGTCCGTTCCGGTCTGCAGATGTTCTGTGGTTTTCCTGCTTGAGGAAGGTATTGTTTTTGAATGTGTAGTGCAAACGCACCCGGAAAGTGTGAGTGAAAAGAAATGCATTACTCCTTTGACTGGAAACAACCCACGCACACACGTGTACACATTCACACATAAACACAGAGAGAGAGAGAGAGAGAGAGAGAGAGAGAGAGATATTTGAATGTCAGCTGTATGTAAAAAGTAGGAAAGCAAATGTTGTTCTTGTTAATGGGTTCTTTATAAATAGATAACATTTTATTTACATTACAGCTGCTGATTATACTGAATTTTTTTCCGATTAGTTGTTTGTATTATTTTGACAAAAGATATTAGTTTTTCAGTTAATAGTTATTTACTACTAAAAATATTAACCTTTATAAATAAAGATAAAGATCTGCAATTGCAAATGAAACTTTCACTGAGGTAATGTGACATTTACTTGGACACACACACACTTTCTTTGTTGCTGTTGTTGTCGTCGTCTCTAATGCTGAATTCATTTGGCTTGCGGCGTTTGATCATTTTTGCGTAACCGACTCTGAAACTCGAGACTTGACTCTTACTGTTCAAAGCCTGAACTCAACCCGTTTAGGAGTTAACCCAGTGACTCCAACCATGAGGGGCTCGTGAGTGTAGCAGAGTTTCCCAGAGGCCTGACATATACATGTGGTAGTAGCAGGTACCACAAAAAAGGATCTGCTTCATATGAGTAACAACATGTATATGATTTACTGGACATTTCTGGTCGTTTAACATGTTTCATGGATCCACCCCGTGAAACATGGAAGCAGAAGCTTTTCTTCTTTGAAGCAGGCCAAGCTATAGAAGGCATTTATCAGGTTGTTTTTCCTTTTAAATAGTGTTTATGAATGATTTAAGTAAAGCTACATTTAGAAATTCATGATATAGTAAAATCCGGATTTTATCGCATTAAAACAATAATTTGAATTAACTGACTTAATGATGAAAAACTCCCTTAAGGACTACTGTCTACCATATCGACATTTTCAGAGAACCCTCTCTCTCTCTCTCTCTCTCTCTCTCTCTCTCTCTCTCAAGATTCAAAGGTGCTTTATTGGCATGATAAATATTTACATTCATATTGCCAAAGCTTAAAGATAAAGCACAAGAAATTACTACAGAGTAAAAAAAAATATAGAAGAAGGAGTAATAAATAAATGTACAGTATATAGAATAAAAACGTACAGACTTTTAGTTAAACATAAAGTGACTTGTGAAACAAAGGAGAGGAAAAAAACAACAAAAATGTATATAAAT
>JAQMYJ010000020.1:10328309-10349754 GCA_030014305.1 Clarias laeviceps
CAGGCTGATAACTCTAAATGAACTTCTCGTCTGTGGCAGAGGTAGGTTTTGGTCTCGCCCTCCTGGGATGGCCTTCATGAGAGTCAGTTTCATTATGGTGCTTGACGGATGGTGTTTACGCAACAGATAGACAGAGCCGTGAGAAATGCTATTCTGCTGTCATTCCTGAACAATGAGCTCACTCTCATGAGCCGGCATTCCAGCTGGAAGGAAATAGCCTAGGGCACTTCCTGTATGCACACACACACATACACATATAGACATACATGTATATATTTACAGGGTTGCCCAAAAGTCTGGATCCTTTAGCAAACAAGGATTTAAAACCACAGCAAATAATCGAATTGATCGTCTCTGACTTTACAGCACTGGTGTATATACTGAATACTAGAAGAGTGGACGCTTCATTATGTATCAGAGCTGATTTTAAATACAGAGATGATTTTTTTGCTTTAGTGCATTGTTTGTTCAGGGTTAATTCTGAGAGACAACTGCCTTTAGTGGTGTTAGATCTTGGTTCTATTCAGTCTTCTATTGTTAGTTTTGACGCTATCTTGGGTATGAAATGAAAAGAAAAAAATTCATGTAAATCAAAATGCCTATGGTTCCAGACTTTTAGACCACCCTGTACTGTACATGTGCATCAATCAGCCATAACATTAAAAAACACCTAGGTTTTAGGTTCCCCCTGTGCCAATAAAACAGCTCTGATCCCTCGAGGCATGACTCCACAAGACCTCTAAACGTGTGCCGTGATGTCTGGCACCAGGACGTTAGCAGCAGATCCTTTAAGTGCTCCAAGTTGCAAGGTGGATTCCATGGATCAGACTTGTATATTCCATGCATTCCATGGATGCTCGAAGGGATGAGACCAAGTTAACCTGGCAGTGGTGTTAGTGTTATGGTTGATCGGTGTATATGGTTCACGGTTGCCATTTTTCCCTTCTGATCTTCCTGATAGACTCGTTTTACATATTTAGCATGTTTAGTCTATTCTGTCCGCCTCTGGCATTAAGTGCTGAGCATTTTATCTCTAGCACTCATACTATCAAAGGGAAGTTTGTAAATCCACAAGAAAGCCTGTTAACATTATGGTGAGCCAGTAAAGGTACTTGCATCCCTATGAAATCTGGTTGACCATCCGCATATGTTTAATGTGAAAAATATGATTCTGCACATTTAACAGTCATCATCCAATAGGTTTTGCGTAGTATTTCTCTCTATATGGATCTTCGTCATGGGATGAGCAGGTTAGCTGTAACTAGTGTTGAAGTCAACACATCAGTCCTGGCTCAGTCTGCAAGAACTGTTTTAGCAGGACTGTAGTACTGTTTGACGATGGAAAGGCCGGATTTAATTCCCACCCAATGCCCAAAATCCAATGTGCCCAAAAGCATGTGGCGTAAAACCTGTGCCAAGTTGTGCGGATCGAATGGCCTGCTGTGGTGATCCCCTCGATGGGAACACCTGAAAGCCCAACATAGTACTGTTTGACGAGGCTGATTAATTTGGTGGTCACAGATGATGGAATTTACAGAAATAAATGTTCAGGTATTTGGAAGGTATTTACAGGCTCAGGGTTGCAAGATGTTGGAATCTTCATCATGTGAGTTCCATATGATAGTTTGTATGAAGTCATCAGGTGTGTAAATGTAATTATTTGTTTAGGATAAGTAGAACATTATATACTGTGAAACAACAGCATGAAAAGAATAAACTTAGCTGAGGTCTATGAAGTTGATTAGATTAGATTAGATTAGATTAGATTCAACTTTATTGTCACTGCACCATCATTACGAGTCTAAAACAACGTCCCCATTCAAAGAACAAAGAACTCAACAATCCATCATGGATTTCAATGAGAAAAGAAGTTGAATATTATAAAATACTATACATCACATCACTACCTGTCTATCCCTAAAATAATAATAATAAAAATATTCACAACAAAGTTCTATGTTGTGTTTTTTAGTGCTTTTTTGTTCAAGGAGAAGGATTTCCGTTCCTATGCTTCACAAATCGCTGTATATCCATGTTGTCAAACTTTAACTGATCATCTGGATGACACAGGAGACAATGTGATTGATCACAGCAGATGGTGAAGGTACCATGTATCCTGATTAAATAGTACAATGTACAGTACATTGCATTACACTTTGATCTGGATCTGATCTATAGCAATTTTTAACGTTGTGGTAACGCTAGTCAGAGGTGAGTACATACTAGTCACAGGTGGATAAACGATATTTCAGAAATTTAGGAGGAATTTAGGAGGTGCGTAAACGCCGTTTGTGTGACCAGCCCTGGAGGTCATAAGTCATTGTGACTAATCGCCAAATGAGATGATGGTTAATAGAGAGAGAGAGAGAGAGAGAGAGAGAGAGACCTTATAGCAAACAGACACTCACTTGAGGAGTGCGTAATACAGTGCTGTGGTAAAACCTGCTGTTTCCTTACATCCTCACTGATCACATGCTGTGACTTGACACTGTGGAGACGTTACACTTTTACTTCTAAACCGTCATCAGCTTCATCATCTGTACTCTTACTACAGATCTTACAGATGTTTAGAAGCTTTAATGAATGAACTTGTTCGTCTCTGTAATTACCGTTTCACACACATTTCACTGTCAGTTTGTTTATCTGTTTACTTCCATAAATCTAGCTGATAGAAAGCGTCTCCAACGGAATGCCATATGAATAGGGTTTTGTAACTGATCAAAGTTTTGTGCGATCACTCATAAACACACACTGTGGTTAAGTGCCGTTTAACCAGTCGTGTGGTTTTTCGGTGGAACTTCCAATGAGGACTGAATGATAAAATGTTGATCACCAATCCTGTATACATAACATTCCTTGGAAAGGGGTGTGTGTGTGTGTGTGTGTGTGTGTGTGGGCGCATGTGTGTCTTTCTAGGTTGCATTCAGACTCCAGTCACTTTTTTCATCACAAACAGATCACCCAGATAACCCAGAGATTATTGCGGATTCCAGAGGCCTACACAGAACAGAGAGAGGCATAGAGAGGTGATGAAAAGTGGAACAGAAGATAGCGACCTGTACTCAGGAGAGGAGTTCTGTGCTGTTATGTGGAGTAATTTCATATGAAACAGTGATGTAGGCTTTTTGGTCCTATTCCAGGTTACACTGTTCAGTAGAACAATGCACAGCATAGCCTCCTTGTCTGTTACTGATGGACTTTTTCCTCCTTATGTCGGACATGCATTTCCGATCCGTTTGTAAATCGTTGAGGTATTTTGAGGTATCTTTAGGTTTGAACCACGTTAGCCGTTCTCATCAAGTTCATTTCATTCAGTATCATTTCTAGAGACTGCGCGGCATGAAAATGGCAAAAGATTTCCCCCCGATTTTCTCCCCTAATTTGGTCGTGTCCAATTCCTCCCCGTTACTAGGAGGCTCCCACATTAAGGCTGCTACTACCACTCAGCCGACGACTATCACATGTTTCCTCCGAACCACGTGACGCCAGCCGACCGCTTCTATTCGAACTGCTTGATCACGCACCGTTGGGGGCGGCGTAACACACTCGGAGGACAGCGCTATCTGCTCCTTCCGCTTGCCTGAGCTCACAGACGCCCCTGATTGGCTGTAAAGCTGTAATTAATGTGGGAGCACTAAGTACCTCTCATCCCTCCCCTCTGAGAGAGCTCGGCCAATCAGCTCTCTCTAGGTCTCCGGTTTCGAGAGGTTACAACCATCACCTGGGAATCGACTTCAAGTGTTTAAATGATCTCCATTCATGATTTCTTCCACACTTGACGGTTCAGCACTATCCTTCCAAGTTTTGATAATATATTAAAGGGTTCTTAACCCAGCTCCAGTAATTTAAAATCTCCTTAGTTGTTTTCTTTGCTTGATGCAGCCCAATAGGTTGACCCTTCTGGGCCAGGCGGTATATGTTTATGATAAACGCATCATATGTTTTATCTAATTTCTCCTAATATGCAATTTAATCAAAATGACATAACTACTAACTCAACAGAAGAGCTTGTATACCAGTTAAATATTGTGTTAAAAGTTAATTACATTTTAACAATTTAGAATTAAGTTTGATAAATGAAAACACTGGTCCTATAACACAACTCACATTCTTCTTGGATTCTTACTTTCTTTGTAAATTAAAATCTTGCCCTTAAACTCTACTAGTAAATGAATGCAGGTATATCACATGCCCAGTCTGAGACTAATTATTAGTGCAAGAATTCCATAATACACTGCGCAAGATGATTAAAATCACCTCAGGATAGACATCAAGACTTGTGCTAAGCAACAGGTTTGCCGTTACATTAAACACAGTGCCCTTAAACACTGACTGATGTTCACCCCAGGAACATAACCGCATTTTACTGTAAAAATGCCCACACTGAACATTCTTTCTAGTGATGGCTTATATTTTTGAGTCCGACTCCTCTCAAGCCTTTTTCTTCATGTCCTATAGGGCAGGTTTTCCTGTCCGTTGTGGTGTCTGGGTCACTCATTATGGATCTACATTTAGATCTGGATTATTGTACAACTGTTTCATGATCATGTATTATCTACAGTATTGTTAGCTCTAACGACAGGCTTTCAGTCGCTTTGGTACATTCCTCAGATCAAAAGTGAAATTATTAAAATAACTTGTACAAACTTCACACACAATGATTTTGCACAACTGTCTGCTGTTTCCAACATTATCAGTTCCTTATGTCATGTTGATCACAACGTGTCATTACATGCAAAATGGTTGAATCTGTTGTCAAGCAGATTTTTAGACATCTCCATTTAAACCTCTGTGCTCTGAATTGATTCACCTGACAGCAGTCAATCTTGACTTCAGCAATGAAAAGGAATGTTTTAAGGCATTGGATCAACCAATGATCAAATAGGTCTCTGTCATGAATGCAGTATGTGAGAACCAATGACAGCAGACGGCTGCAGAGAATGGATGAGAGACTGCAAAATATCCTTTCTATACTTGCTTTTGATATGGAAGAGAATCTGTGGCCTGACAGACAGGAAAGTCAGGAAGTGCAGAATAACATCACTTTCATTTGCCATACAGCTCTCCCTGTACAGTTCTCCCCATGGACATATATAATTTAGGATTCTTTTTTCTTTGTGCTGTAGAGTGCTTGTCTTGTCATTGTGATACAGAAAAGAAGACATTCGGTCAGGAATCAGTAAATTGTGTAAAAGTTAATTCTGTCTTGTGCAATCAGACTTCCACATACACGGCCAAAACACAGTATTGGTGCTGATTTTATGATTTCTTTTTTTGTGATATACGTATAATACAGAAGACGTTTGTGTTAAAAAGAAGCTACTTCTGAAGTTTATGCAACATTAAAGTGACAAATCTTGCATCCGTAAAAATTTCAAGTTGCTAACTTCAGCCGTTTTGGAAAGATGATTTTATATGCGTCCCAAAAATGGCCATTGTTCAGCGTTATACTGTCTCACTTCCAACAATAATAATTTCAAATGGAAATTATTCATATTTCTTTATAGGTATACACACTAAAATTGGTGTAAGCTTCTAGAAGCAAATGACCTGTAAAAATTGTTGCTTAAATTATAGCATTCCGTTTTTTGGTAAAAGTTTAAAAAGCAAAAAATCTGTAGTGTCCGTAACCATGTCAAATTTATGCTGCAATAATTTAACAATTTAGCATTTTAGAATACTACACTGTTTCAGGTTTATGTCTTTTCATGTGAAATCTACATTGGCCAAGTTTCATCTGAATGACGATTAAAATCATTGAAAGATTTGAATAAAAAAAAAAGTTATGGACACTACATTAAAAGGGCATGAAATTTTATTTAGCAAATGTGTTTCTTTTATCTGATAAATGTGAATGCATATTTACAAAAAATAAAACAAGCATGGATTGGGAGATAAGAAGCACTGAGTATCATGAAAAATGGTGTTATATGATCCTATCTGAAAATTAACTTTTCACCTAAGATGAGGCACTTTTTAGCACCAATACCACGTTGCGGCTGACAGTAATGTTGTACTGCTGAAATTGATAAATGCCGTACAGACAAAATGCAGTTTTGTACTTTGTCCATCATCATCATCAAATCTCTGCCACAGTTATGATCAGAAACTACTTACAGAGTTCACTGTTAATCTACATATTGTGACTATGTACAGTACAGTAGTTATATTCACATTGTGACCACCTGGTTCGTAAATGATGACACAAGGACTTGTCAATCATTTGAGAAATGAGCCAAAGCAACCAATAAAAACTGTAACACAAGTCTTGTGCTTCAGGTCGAGTTAATGAAATAAAAGAGGAACAACCTTGTCAGGGTTCAGTCCAAGTTCCTGGACCACTGCGAGGCACTGAGCAGCGAAGGCCTCATTGATTTCATACAGATCCACCTCAGGCAGCTGCCAACCAGCCTTCTCTGTCTAGTGAGACAGGAGATACAATTAGATTTACAGACATCAATAAATGAAAACATTTGAATTTACCAATAAATAAATATGTCCATAGAATAAAGGTCAACATTCATCCCTAGCCACCCGGGAAACACTAACTGCTTTTCTGATGGCTGAAATCGGCCCTGTGCCCATGATGGATGGATCAGTGCCAGTCTGAGCCCATGAGACGATTCGTGCCATTGGCTGCAGACCACGCCTCTGAGCCTCCGATTGGCTCATGAGCACGGTAGCTGCAGCGCCATCATTTATTCCTGCAAAAGAGAAGGAAGACACCAGATAACCAGATACTCTACCATAGACATTGCTCAGATAATGAGGGACAGACATTTTGCAAGTGCAGATAGTGTTTTGCTGAGTGACCTGTAGAAGTGAACGAACTCTGGGTTATTTGGCGAACCATGATCGAGGTTCAGGCTTGTAATATTTACCTGATGCATTCCCAGCCGTGACTGTGCCAGAGCCGTCCTTTAGAAAACAGGGCTTCAGCTTGGACATGGCATCCATGTTGCTCCCGTGGCGAGGAAATTCGTCGACTTTTACTTCTACTGACCCTAATAAAAATTAATAAAGTCAGAATACTTTCAGACCAGGCAAATCTCATGTCAGAATCTGAATGAGTTTTATTAGCCAGGTATACAAGAAGACAAATAAAGTAACTTGGTATTTGCCCCATAGACGATCAGAAACAATAATTAGATGGATGGATGGATATATATTCACAAATAAATAGAAAACATATAAAGTGTTAGAGTTGATGGGTCTATTAAATATATATTTTTTCCACTCAAAATTCTCTTTTCTTTCTTAAAGTGTTATCATTATCATTTTTGGCCAAAACTTGTTTAAATTATATACTTGTTGAACATAAGCCAAGCTGACTGCAGTGCTAGGATTTGATTTCACATTATTAAAGTAAAATATTCTTAAATTAACTGTGACAAAAGGACAGGCAGAAAAATCGAATCAATATCAGAAATAATTAAAAAAAAATTATGTGAGATTAAAGTGAGATCTGAAAATCGTAGAGGTCCTGTGTTCTCTTTTATCGACTTTTGTGTGCTTACTCGTAGAAGCATACTCTAATGTTAAAATGCAGAGTTCCTACAAAAAAAAAAAGGAAAAAAAAAAATGCATAAAAGCTATCAAACATAACATAAGTGACTAAGATAACCGTTTCAGCGTGTTACCTTTTCTGGAAGGAACACTAACTGGAACAATCTCCTGGTTAAAGTAACCAGCCTTCTGGGCTGCCTCAGTTCTGCTCTGTGAGGTGACAGCGTACTGATCCTGAGCTTCTCGGGTCACTCCCCACTGCTTAGCCACGTTCTCCGCTGCAGAGAGACAACAAGAAGTGTCCAGGTTATATACCAAAAGCCTTAAAATGCCTTTCTGATCTATTAAAATTGATTTGTAATAAGGTTGTAATAAGGAGTGCTCTTTGCCAGTGTCAATCCACCATCATTCCAAGTCCAAAAATCTTGGGAAGTGTCAGTTAAGTGGCGATCTTATCAAACTTACCTGTGATACCCATGTGGCAGCTGTGGAAAGCATCTGTGAGTCCATCTGCCAGTATAGAGTCCTGCAGTGAAGCATCTCCCATCTTTATTCCTGACCTCATCTGCACTATGTGTGGTGCCTAAGGACCAGAAACACCTCTCTTTAATATACTGTAACCCAAAATATATCCCAATACATATTCAGTTTCCTTAGTTGAATTTTAATTTAATTAATTTAATTTAATCAGAAATCTGACAGACAGAGTAATTTAAAATGAAGAAGCTGAAGAAGTTTATGAAAACTCTCTTCTTTCTGATCTAATGTCGCTGCAGTTACAGCAGTCTAACTGCCTTCAGCTAAATATGTTATAGAAGAATTAAGGACAGTTGTTTTATATATTCCAGAATATCTTTTACCAGAAACTTATATTTAAAAACATCTTCAGTCGTTGCACAGAACTACTTTGCTGGGTCGACATGCCATTCAAAGATGCCTGATCTAAGCCCTAAAAAACATGACCTACCCGGCTCATGCTCTCCATGCCCCCTGCCACCACTACTGTGGACTCTCCCATTATGATGGACTGAGCTCCAAGACACACAGATTTTAGACCAGATCCACACACCACCTGACAGCTCCATGCAGGAACAGAGTATGGGATACCTGCACCAACACTGGCCTGACGTGTCGGGTTCTGTCCATGGCCTGAGAACAGCAAACGTAAGGATTGTAGATAACATTGAACAAGCGCACTTAACAGGTCTGTTGCCTACACTGTATTAAACATATTCTTCAAGTCTAAGACGGTTTTCAATAGTACCGAGTACAGTGCAATTGGGACAGTTTTTATTGTTTGATAACAAATGTTAAATTGTTACAGGGGATACTCTATAAGAAGTGAATGCTATAGGAATCACACACTCATATATTTATACAGTATTATGGTGCAAATTTTATGCATCATTGACCAGTTGCTTATAAGTGTCACTGTAAAACACTACAGCATTTCTTCCCCAAGGTAAATAGATTGCTAACTAAATTATACCATAAACAGATTACCTGCAGTGAGGACGTGTCCCATGATGACCTCAGATACCTCATCTGGCTTTACATTAGCCCTCTTCAGGACATCCTTAATGACTACCGCTGCCAAATCAGAAGGTGCGACACCGCTCAGTGCGCCATTGAAGGAACCTTAAAAGACACAAAGATTGCTCGGCCTTAAAATTAAACCACAAAGAACGACACCTTCATATTTTTACAATCCGAGGGATGTAAATTCAAATTGCACATGTTGGAGGAATAACTCTTCCTCTACTACTCACCATAGTCTCAATCACAGGCCACGCACTGTACGGGGGTTACTCTACCAATACGTTCAATTTGAATGACCCATGTCAACTAATAACAAAAAAAGTGATGCCTATTTTTGCATTACTTTCAGTACAGCCCCGAAAGCAAGCAATTTTTAAAAAATCCATGATGGAATTAAAGAGAATTTGTTTATTATATCTGGTGATAAAAAATCAATAATTATTGCTTTTGTAATATTCCACAGTACATTGGTCGATAGCAGTATGCCTGCTTACTCTTTTTATTCCTCTTGAATTCATTTCCATGTTAAAATATATGACATGAGAGATTTAAGATACACCTTTAAATTAGCCGTATTTTACATACGGGTACGTAACAAACAATCAGTGCTGATATTTTAATTAACTAAAGGGTGGCATACGACGTATATTCCCTACTCTGGAGGTATCATTGCTGACGGTGGCTGCATTTTGCTGGAAAATATGTACAGTGCTGATGGTTTTAATTATGAGAAATATGAGATATCATGAGATATAATGAACGTTCTGTGTGTACATATATACACACAAACACCCACTAGAGGTTTACCTATGGCTCCGCCCATGTACACTCACCTAATGATGATCTGGTAATCAAATAAAGATATTATTACCTCACAGTACAACATACTGTTACACTCAGTGAGGAACGCCTGTTACAGTGGTCTATTGTTACATTCGGTGAGGCCTGCCTGTGACAGAACAACCCTGAACAAATAAACACTGGCGAATGGAGTGTGAGGTCAACTCGCTGCCGCTCCTCACGCTGCTCCAGTGTTTCATTGCTGAGTGAGACACAACTTTTCCCTTAAAAAACTGAGGACACTGCCTACTGTTACATTCAGTGAGGAACACCTGTGGCGGAACTACCTGTGCAAACAAACAACCTTTTATAAGTTCTATTTGCGGACATAATTAACGATTTACATGGTTTGGTTTCACTAAAATCATTAAAGGAACGCTAATGACAATGAAAACAAAAACAAAAAGAGAACGTGATTTCCGTCTTCCCATTAACTTGACTGCAAAAACAACACAACATGCACTTAGGTTGACAATGTTTATATGTATTTAATACATTTGTAATATCAGTGAATAACAAACATGGCGCCCCACAGGTCTATCATCTCATCATTATAAATCATTATTAATATCACTTACACGGCCAACTGTATGAGCTCCTTCCTCAGCTGACTAGTCTCTGACCAATCACAAGAAGCCGCTCGTGCATGGCCCTACAGTGCCAACCAATCAGGAGTGGAGAAAACTGTGTGCGAGCGTCAATGAACCAATCGGCGCTCTCTTACGACAGCCCGTCTCTACGGCGACGATTTCATACAATGGATTCGTTAACTTCGACATTACAGCAATACAGATAAATATAATTCAATACAACATTCGGTTATAAAATTACAAGATTTTAAAGTGATCCGTCAGGTCATCCACAGCGACGCGACAGAGCAGTGACGTGTTACCTATGGGCGTCCTGGAGGCAGAGACGATCACTGCGGTGTCCATTTCTCTCCGTGGTGTGTGTTGCCTTTCAGTGCAGGAGTTCCGTGTGTGTGTGAATCAGCTCCCTACCCGCAGAGTGCTCACCAACACAGCACGGGGAGGTTCTTGATTAGCGCGTAGCTTCATTGATTTGATGACACAGGTCGAAGAGGTGGGAGAAAATCCGGGAAATCCTTCAGAAACCTCCAATCAACCTGTTCACAGCGCCATCTAACGGTCTGAATGATAAACGCCGCCCCACATACTTAACCAGGTGGATCCTAAAGTCATGCTTGCAGGAATGACTGATCATGTCACGTAATATAAATGCATCGTTCATCTAATCCTGAACGTCCAAGTATAAAGCAAGGTTGGACCTTATTGATTCTTCTAGACAGCTGAACTGCTTTTCATGGCATTTTATACATGAAGTTAAATAATCCTGTTGATCTAATGACCAGGTAAATAAATAAATAAAAAGCTGATGCCAGGGTCATATTAAAAGCCTTTATTGATATTTGGTCAGTACAGAAAATGAATTGAAATCAGAATATGAATCCAACAAGATACATCTCAGAAAAACTACCCACAAATTAAGCAAAAGCTCATTTTTTTTCATGGGGATGAACAGAACATGTTTCTTTTTAAAAAGTTCAACATCAAGTAACTAAGGACATTTTGAAGAAATCATCACAAGTAAAGAACTTGCCACATGACTTAATCAAACTTTATGGTACAAAAGAAGTTTATGGACTTATTTTAGTTTAGTGAGCAAATTAAGTGTACAGACAGGGTGATATTCAAATAGCCTCGAGCTGCAATTAGAGCACATTTTAAAACCTTAAAACATCAGATATTTATTCTCATGCTGCTCATTTGTTATTCAATTTTTATACTGCTCAACATAATCAGCTATGTAATATTGGAAAATAAACAGGTTATGACTGGAAATGGCTAAAATAATGATCAGGTTTTCAATTCCCAACAAAAACTAACTGGCCTTAATTGTGTGGTTTATTTTTGTTTGCTGTGAGTATAAAAAAAAACAAAAAAAAAAAAACTTGAAAGATTACAAAACGGACCCTGTGGAGGGGTTGGAGGCAGTTGTAGCAGCAGCTGCAGAGTCCAGCCCGTTGTGAGTGGTGTGATGTGCCCCTGTTGTCCTGGTGTTCTTGGCAACAGTTGCAGCCTCGTGGGAATCAGTGTTGGAGTCTGTGTCATTTGAGTGCTGAGTCATTGATGCCTCACTGCCTGTTGGAGAGTCCACACTCTCATAACCCGCACTGAGAGTCCCGTAGCCATCCCCTGCGCCTTGGCTCGCCGCGCCCTCCGAGTGGTTAGACAGTTTGGTTACACCCCCTGGGGCAGGGCTTGAAGCACAGGGTGACCCTGGATAATCCTCCTCAGCGCTGCTTGCCTCCCGGTAAGGGCCAGAGCTGGACAAAGCTCTCTGGCTGGAACCGTTGGAAGGACCGTTGAAGACACGGCCGCAGTCTTTCGTCCCAGAGGAGCTGCCTGAAGGGGCTGTTTCAGTTTCAGCAAGAGGCTCAGTGGCGCTGGGAGGAGATGGGGCAGTCCTGCTCGGACCTGCGCCACTAGAGGTACCCAGAGTTTGGGCTTGCTGAGACAGCTGCTGCCTGGTCTCCCTTAACTGTTGCTGAAGAACCAGGATGGTGCTCTGCATGCCTTCCACCTCCTCATCCAACTGAATGATAAAGTCGTTCAACTCTAAATAACAAAATATAGAAAAACACGCCGAAATAAAACAAGGCATTTCTATTCAGATTGTATATTAGGTTGTGATGACAAAGCTGTCAAATATGTTTTTTTCACAAAGGAAAACGTAAAAAAAAATAAGCAAACTACATAATGAAATAAAATTTACTGTCTTACAAATACACAGAAAAGAAACATTTGCAATTCCAAATTCTATCCAGTGATGCATGTTAATTGTGTTAGACATCTGATCTTGCTGTGACATTGTCCCAGATCAGGTCAATTCCAATATCTAATCGGTTCACATACCACTTCCATATAAAGCCTACAACCACTTATTCCTGAGATGTTGTTATAAAAATTATGCATTTATCACAGTTAACAGGAAGTAACAGCACATATATACACATATATACACACACACACACAAAGTCTTGAGGTAGTTTCCCTCACCATCTTGGCTGCTCTTGAGCTCCTCGCTGTACTTTTTCTGCAGGGCGAGTTCAGCCTCCAGCTGGGCGATGCGGCCCTGGGACAGCTGTCTGCCCAACTCCTGGTTCTCCTGGATCAGCATGCGACACTTCGCCATCAGCTTCTTACCAGTCTGGCTGCAAGGGAGACAAGGCTGACATCACATGGTGAACAGAGCCATGAGCACAACAAGGACAGCTGGAGTAACTGCCGAGCAGTGGCAACACTGCAGGATAACTTCCATAAAGCCACCTTGGTCATTAATCAAATGAGCCAAGACACTCAAATGGTTTGTTGGTGATGAACAATTATGAAGAACCCTGACAGATGAATGTACTGGGCATAAATCAAAACTGAATGCAAAACTCTCCCAAACCAAAGATGAAGAACTGGTTCAGTAAATTTCTTACAGTAACATTTGACAGGCACCAATTAGTAATGAACACAGACTCCAAATATACAAGGTTTTCCAACGATGATGTACCAGACCTCAGAACGTGTACCTAGCATTTTCAGACTTTAAGACCATCTAAGTAAATATATAAAATAACTGTGGCAAATTGTTAAAAGCTTGATTTGTTAATGACACTAAAGTACACAGTGCAACACTCCAATACCTACAGTGTCCTGAACAACCATGAGGGCCCAAACTTACCAGTAGCTTTTCAATTTTGTTTTGTGGCAATAAACAGTGTTACCACGGGATATATAAATGACATAAGTTACTACATGGCTACTGTATTGCAAACTGTTGTAATAAGCACAGGCAGAAATACTGATGTAGATGTACTCTTCAGAAATGGATCTCTAGAATTATTTGAACAGGAGTTTAAATACAATTATTTTTATATAATTCTTAATTATTTCATAGGAAGTTACACTGATGTAGGAAAGCTTGATATATATTCAGTGTAACAAATTGTCAAATACTACATGCTAAACAGTAATGATTTTAAACACAACTGTGTTAGACCAAACCTTTTGATTAGAAAAATAAATTAGGAGTTTGGATTATGGAGATGAAAAGATAATGTTTTGGCTGAGATGATTAGCAGTGCAACCATCTTAACTCTGCTCTTAAATATTTATAACCATAATTTAGATTTCGGTAAACAATCACCTAAAGCATTAAACGTAATGGTGAAGGCATTAAAAACAATGACACTGAAGACCTCTGTGATGGAAATATTTTACAATAAAAACACCTGTTGATAAAAGTATCGTCCTTACCAAACAGTCTAAAAATGCACGTATAATCGATAAAACGTTGGACCTAAATATTGCGATCAAACGACACATCAGCATAGACATACATAAAAACAGCTTTAGTAATTACCTCTAAGACACATGGGCATTCACATTGAAATAAAAAGAAGCTTGCACCTGCAGCAGTGTATTAGTAATTCTTCACATTTTATCATCACATCCTCAAGTGAGGAAAGCCAATTGTCTCCCCCCTCGCCCCCCCCCCCCCAAAAAAAAACACTGCTGTAAGTGCAAAGAGCATTTCCAAGAACAAACAACATAAACAAAGCAAAACAATATAAAAACTATGAACACAAAGAAAAAGAGGAAAGGAAAAGTTAAACACTGTACCGTCTCTTGCACCAGCGAGATGGCTGTTAAACACAGTCTCTGTAGACCACAGGGTCTTACTTTTTCCCCAAAGCATTACATCATTAGAAAGGCTCCTTCCCCAGAGTCTTATGTTCAATAAGTCCTCTCATTGTATTACATCACTCTACTTTCCCCCTCCCCCAGGGCGTTTCTAAATTCTTACCCAGAGTCTTAACAGTTCTACACTGGTGGGAATAAAAGATAGAAAATATGCATGTGCAACATATTCTTTTGGGGGTCATATTTTAAACGTTCAATCAGTAATTTTCTTTTCTTTTTTTTTTTTTAAACTACAGTTCAATCAGCTCCAGAGCAAATGCCTTGCTCAAGTCTCTCTCAAAGGCCGCCAACGATTTATTAGAGCAATCTGTCTAACATAGGCTGCTGGGGGCTGGAAGGAGGGGTTGTTTCCGCTGTGACCACCTCTTCAGGAACAGTCCCGATTCCTTCAGGCCTTTGTACCATGAGGGGGTGTGGGGAAGAGAAAGCTGAAACAGTGTCACCTGACCAAAACTGGCTTTTCAGTTTCTGTTCTGTTTCATTTTTACATTACAGTATGATAATAGCAGCACAGAACAAGAGAAAAAAAATGTCTTTCTGTGTTTTGGCTTTTAAGTCTGAGTCTCGTTGTGAGCATAGCATTTCAGTCTTCCCCACCATTATTTTCACTCCTGCAGTGGAGAAAGTGAGGGGGTGAGTCAGGAAAGTCTTGACTTTTGTTTGGAGGGGGAGTTATTTTAGTTTACCTATCAGGTGTAAATTTCCAGGCACTCAGTTCATTTTGGGCTTGCTCCAGTTTGTCTTTAGTCTGTTCCAGTTCGGCCTTCATTTTAAGGAAAAATAAGTTGATGGCTGGGTCCACCATGGAGGATCTCAGTTGAGCCACACTGGGTTGCTGCACTTGCTTCAAATACTGGATCTGCGTCTGAAAGGTGACAAACTGTGTTACAAACCGAATCAACAAAACCAAAACAATAAAGAAATCACAAACTTCAAATGTTTTATATCAGCTATAAGACCAAACCCGAGCAATTTAACAGATCATTACAGGCAACAAATGTGTTAGTTGGAAAATCTAATTTATTAGATTTGAATTGCCTCCAACAATACTATATTAAGTGTAATGAGAAAAATCAATACCAACTACAAAGACAGAAAAAAAAAGAAAACTGGGCATTAAAACTGTTTTAAACATCTATGCTACACTAATCAGTGGTTCTGTTAAAAATTATAAAACAGACAAAAAATTTATTCGGTTATGAATCACAATTCTTTTGTGTAGTGATTCCCATATCGCCACACTGACTCCAAAAATCGATTTCTAAAAACCTATTTACATTTATAATAGACATGAACCAGTTAATCGACCAGTGACCTGACCGATATAATCCTAGGTGTAGTCCTACAGGTGGCTCACCCTGAACTATTTACATATATTTATCCCATGTGGTAGGAGTGAATTATTTGCCAAGTTTGTTTAGAAATAATTACGGCGGATGACAGGTAGGTGCTAAGTTAAATGTAGCTGATTTGCTTAATTTAATTTGAAGTTAAATGTTAAATTATTGATTTTTTCCCCCCATATAACTTATTTTGTATTGTTTCAATGATGTGCTTGGTTTTTAAATGAGTAAACTAATGTTACAAGCAATAATTAATATTTTTTTAAAGGTAAATTTTTAACAAAATCACGGAGAAATGTAATATAGAATCAGGACATTTATAAATCGTAATTTTAATTTAATTGGCACCTAGGTATCGTGATACTGTCTTGGGAGGTGACTGGTGATTCCCATCCCTAAGTTTAAGCCACCCAAAAATATGACTGTAAAACACATACATACTACAGTATAATATTCAAATATACACAAAAATGGGATTAGTTTGCTATATACAGTGCTGGCCAACTGCTCCATACAAAAATATTTCCTTATCATTTGGCATTGAAATTAGCTCCAAACTGGCCAGGGACAACAAAGGACAAGCTGTATCTCCATCTGCAAGGTCTGACAAATAGGACAGCAGCCTGTTTCCTTAAAATGGAACCACATTTAAAGCAAGTTATGTTTTAAAAGGCAGGAGGAAAAAAAAAATCCTTGAGTTTTGAGACACAACTGTGCATGCTTTTGGGTGCAAAAGGAAAAAACAGCTTCAGCTCTACAGCATCTGCTGAATGGTTGCCTTGTAGTTTATCAACTGGGCCTTGTAAAAAGTAAAACAGAACTCTGTATAAAATATTAGGTTAATAAATTTGCACCATCACCTCTTACACCCACATGTTTAGATCACCCTGCAGCTAATATCGTTTGCGGTGGTGTAGATGTTACTAAACTGGAATTGAAAGAAACAGAGAAAGTGAAATACTTACTGTACATTCCTGCATTTCCTGTTCTTTTGTGGCCAGCCTCATCACCAGGATGTTCTCTCTGCGTGCAGACTCTTGCTGTTGCTGCTTTAGCTTCTCCTCAGACTCTTTAAGACCAGTCACATCATTGGCTATGGACATAACATGCCATTAGTATAATGCCTGACAAACACCACACCAAACCTGAAACAATGCACTGCTATATTAAAATGATTAAAAACTTCTAACACATCATGAACAGTCTACCTCCCATGAATGTGTGCAAGGCAAACTACCAATATTTACTTACAATTCAAGTCAGCATATTTTGCTTCAAGCACCTGGACGTAGGCTTCATGCTGTTTCCACCTGAGAATGTTGAATTTATTTTTAGAATATTTTCACTTAGGTAAAAGCAATTAACAAAAGGAACACCACCAAATATAATGTGGTCTTCCTTACCTTGCACACAGCTCCTCTCTGGTCAGGGTCTTCATGTCAGATTCACTAAGGCGAACCTGAATTAAAAGAAGTGTTATTTATTAGCAGACAGTACAGCGGTAGCAGTGTCTGAACACTGCAGTTTAATGTCAAACAACTTAAGCCGAGCTTAAGGTCACATTGGCATTTTAATGTATTTGCATACTTTAAGTACTACACAGGCTACTGCAAAAACTAGGATGTAAAATATCCTAAGTATTAACATACTGAAACAAAATACTTTCCTAAATAAAACTATTAAAATACTGTAGGGTAAAACAGTATTAAAAAACATTCTTAAAGAAAAAAAACCCACTCTAAAAATCTGTATATAAACTGTTGAGAATTACCATAACTTGCAGTGGTGACCAAGATTTATTTTCTAATGCAGCAGAGTTTTATTAAAAAAATTATTTCATGAACACACTGCACAAATCAACTACCTTCTGACAATGGCTGTGGGATTTGACCTTTACTTCATCTTCAAAGAGTGCTTTAGTTTTTCATTCTGACAAACATACAACTTTCCAAACCTTTAACTTCGCTGATTTAACACTAACAATGTACTCATCTCCTCGTGGCTCACCAACTAGCCAATGCAGAAACCTCTGCCATCATAGAGCATCCAACACTTACACACACCCGGTGAACCTAGTGTTTAACAGATTAATTCATATAATCAGTTGTGTTTGAGCAGAAGATTCACCAAATTGTGTTGGACACAGGTCCTGTACGACTGGAGTTGAGCATAGCTGCATGCTGTAGTAATGCTGCTACACAACAGGCCTACAAACAAGAGACTGGTCTAGAGCAACTGAAGTTCCAAACACAATATGGCCAAATATTTAGTTTACAGTTATTTGGTCATTGGTAACACAGTGGCGTAGTGGTTAGCACGGTGGCCTCACACCTCCACGGTCAAGGGGGTTAATTACTGTCTCAGGTTTGAGTGCGTGTTCGCCCTGTGCATGGTGGGTTTCCTCCGGGTACTCCGGTTTCCTCGCACAGTCCAAAGATATGCCGATTAGGCCAATCGGTGTTCCCAAATTGCCTGTAGTGTGTGTGTTTGTGTGTCTGCCCTGCAATAGACGAGCACCATATCCAGGGTGCACCGCACCTTGTGCCGCAGGTCACCTGTGAACCTGAATATATGATGAACGAGTGAATGAATTATTCGATTAATGAAAGTCAGCCACAGCTGGATGGAGCATGAAAGGCAAAGACTAGCAGATTGTTGTTAGTGTAGAAACAGTTTCACTGTAACAAACTGTTGCTGGAATTGCACAAACTGTAAAATGTCACATCTCTCTTATAGCAAATATCAGCATTTTGAACATCCAATCAACTCAGCAGACCAGCACTAACTTGGAACATCAATGGAAAACTTTGAGTGAGAGAAAAATAAAGCTCTTGCTATTTTAACCGTTTTAAGAAGCTAAAAATGAAACCAGGTACATTTCCCACCCTCTGCAATTTCCCCCCCTCTAATCAAACGACATTGTATGTGAGCAGCCAGGCAGCGTCTCCATGTGAGATCACTGCAGCACACATCTCTCAGAGATAACGTCCTCCCAACACAACATCAGCTACAAAAACTAACATCAGGATTTCTACATAGGTCACAAATATCTCAATGTAACACTGATTTCAGGATGGACTTTTTCTTTAACTCTACCGCTTCAGTTATCTCACCTTCTTCGGGAGAGGTTCTTCATTAGTCATCTTGATCTCTGGAAAACAAAGAATAAAAATAAATCATCAGAATAATACACACTCATATGAGATACATCCTTTAAAAAAAAAAAAAAAAGGCCATCCGCAATCACGATTTCTACTTTGTCAGAATGGATGAAATGGAGCAGATTGTGTAAGTTAATGTAGGCAGAGCTGAGCATGGATTTACTCCTTCACTGCTTTCTTCGTGTATGAAAAATTCCTATCTGCATCCAATTAATGCGCTTTTGCATTGATCTACAAAACTAAAAATACTATGCGTGTATGTCTGATCTCCCCATCAGAACTGAAATAAACCCGCACTGAGCTGAGACTATCCACGGTATAAAAGCAGGCGTTAGCGTTAGCATTAGCCGTGGCATGGCGCTCACTCTGCTGCAGGCGGACGGATGTGCAGCCAGCGAACAAACACGCAGATTTATTAACGTTTTCACACACACTCCTGCTACTCCATACACAATAAATACAACTTATTCTGCGCAGCTTGCTGTATTTCAGCCAGATCGCGAGCTACCTGTCGACTTCGCGTTTTTATCCGTTTCTTGCTGTCACAAAATGGCGGAAAGGGAAGAGACTCTCCCTGTGAGAAGCGGCGCTCTCCTCGAAAACAACGCCAACACACAGTGGGATACTTACACGCCCCTGAATTAGACCAAGACGACCAGGTTTTCTCTTAAAAGGTTATGACTCCGCTCTGAGTCAATTTTATTAGCGTTATTAAAAATATATTTATATGTGTATATATCAAGCTAATTTTCGATTCAGAGCGAACTCGATGCAACCGCCATCACTGAGAGGATGATGTTCCGCCACCAAGTGTCACAGGAGCCTACTGGTTGCCATGCTTTGTCCGCACGCGTTTCTCGTCGTATCCTGCGGTCTGATTGGCTCTTTGCCGAGGGACTGCGCGCGAGCGCCATCTATTAGCCAATCATAGTGCAGGAGGCGGGTTCAGTCTGAAAACCGACAAGGTAAAAAAAAAAAGAAAGAAAGAAATATAACGCTACTGGAAGCCAGTGCGCATGAGTGTTGTCTTCAGCCATTACTAATAATAAAAATAAATAATGGCAAAATTCGAAATATTTATGAAAGCATGCAAGTTACTGCATAACATTTCTAAACAATTAAAAATATTTGCCGGTTTACAAGCAATTAGCCAAATTGGCAAATGCAACGAGATATAAACAGCCCATTCAGTTAATAACCTAACTAACACCCTGAGTAACATGTTAAATAAATGTTTGGTACACACCATCGCACATTGTACTGCCAGTCTCCTCCAATCTCAGGACACACACTTCGTCTTCTAAAATGAAACTCAGGATCTCGCAATATACTTTTGAGATATAGTTTGAAAGCAAAAGCAGCGCGAAACGACATGAATTAATAAATAAAAAAACCAATAACAAGCATCAGAGCCAAGGCCGGCTAATAGCAGGGTTTGTATGTGTTTAAAAAGGAGTCGACTCGCAGATTCCATGTATTGCCAATAGAGAGTCGAATCCAAAGAATCGGAGTCGATTTAGCGGTTTCGAAAGGATTGAGCTCGAGCTGGTGTTGCACGAGCGCCGTGAAAAGAGATACAGCAGATGTAATTGTTATAACTTATAATAATCCTTCTATATTAAAACACATAATAACACATACATAATAATTCCATCCATCCACCTCTGTTGTCTAACCAGGAACTGTGGAGGCCAATGGTGATTAATTACCATTGTATGTATTCCCATTTTACAACCGTGGTAGGATCTCTGGCCAACAATCACACACACATTTTGGGTATCCAGGTTAGTCAAATATGCAGGTCCTTGGGCTGTGGGAGGAAACTGGAGAACCAGAGGGAAAATCCACCAATCATGGGAGAACATGCAACCTTCACACACACAGAACCAGAGGTGGGAATTAAACCCCCGACCCTGGATGTGTGAGGCTAGAGTGCTGCCAAAATAATAATATCCTTATTAATAATTTCCTCCCAGGTTCAAGTTGAAACTTCAAGGGCAGTTTAGGTGCTGAAGTCAGTGTGTAGACGCTAATGTAATTGAGCAGTGTGAACTAATGGTGGCTATATGAAGCCTAAATCTATTCCATGAAACTTAATTTAAGATTAAGATTAAGCTATTAATTTAAGATTTAATAGCTCATTGTACTAACATTAAGTGGGCACATTTTGTATAGCAAATAGACTCTAGCATACCACATACCACAGACAGCGGCGACACACGGCGCATGTGGCAGGGCTTACAAGCCATCACTCACTACAGGACGACATCACCTGCCTGTG
>JAQMYJ010000020.1:10350134-10370715 GCA_030014305.1 Clarias laeviceps
CTGGAGGAACGTTGTTTCGTTTCACTGTGTACTAACTGTATATGGTTGAAGTGACAATAAAGCCTACTTGAACTTGATCTTGAACTTGAACATGCATATGAACTTGAGTAACATCCAATTCTCAATCCATAGAGTTTAATATAATGTTGGCCCACCCTATGCAGCTTCAACTCTTCTGGGAAGGCTTTCCACAAGGTTTAGAAGTGTGTTTATGGGAATTTTTGACCATTCTTCCAGAAGTGCATTTGTGAGGTCAGACATTGATGTTGGATGAGAAGCCCTAGCTCACAGTCTCCACTCTAATTCATCAAATGTATAATATTGGATTCTTCAAAGGCTAGTCAACCTGAATGTAAAAAAAAATGTCACGCACTTCAAGATTTCATTGACTGCCTTTAGCTTTGATTACGGTGCCCAGTGCGATGAAGAATTCATATGTCAAAATGATTCCTCATTCTTCGAGAACCACACTTTCAAAATTTTAAATTTGCTTGATGTACTTCCCTTCTTACACTTATGTACCGATCATCGCTCTTGTTGAGGGTCAATCTGAACTCATCAGTCACATGATTTCTTTTCCATTGCTCCAAACTTTATGCTCCAAATTTAAGTGGTTTTTCTTGATTATTCTCAAAAACAAGTGGTTTTCTTATGGACAGATCGCAGTTAAGTCCCAGTCCTGTGAATTCTAGTCACATTGTGCATGTAGAAATGCTTTCACATTTACATAGCTCTATAATGTTTATGCACTTAACTAACATCTCTGAATCCGAAAAACGTCCTTGAACTTTATTACAGTACTTGCCTTATTGGGAGAAAATTACTTCAAAATGTTGCTAAATAATCCTTCTCTTTCTTGGTGGCCCCATTAAAAAAAATAGCTGTGTGGTACGCTGATTGGCCCGTCACTAGTGATGTCATTGGTTACGTCACGCACAGGGAACCGACACAGGCCTCTAAAACGACGCTCTATGTGGCTCCGCCCCATCTGCCTGACACAAGCTTCGGAGCTTCAGAGTCATATACCTAACAGCACTAGTGTGAACTACAAGAAGTAAGAGCATGCTGTGCAGAATTGGACAAATTCAAAGGTAACGTTCATGGCAGACACTCAGAGTTGCAGAAACCCTTTAACAAGTCGGTGTTGTGCTAAGTTAAGCTAAGTGCTAAATGAACTTAGCCTAGCTAGCAGGCGTTAGTAACTTGTTAGCTAGCCATGCAGTAGTTTGACCCATATCTGTGGTTCATTTCGCATAATTAGTCTCTGACTTTTGTATTTTGATTTGTTGTTAAAGTGTTCAGTTGCTCATGTAGGTCAAGATTAGCCGTCTTTGGCAGACTTGTACCTCGTGATTCGTTTTTGCAAAGTTAAATGACCTTTGTAGTGCAACAAACCTCCATTAGTGCGTATGTTTATTAGTTAACAATATAAACTATACATTTAATAAAATAGGTACAGAACCTGAATAATGTTTTAGTATAAGTGATATAATGGTAATCTTGCTTGGCCTGAGTGTCTGATATCTGAGGACATGGTGCAGGGTTTTTATAGGGTTCCACCTTGATATGATCTTAATGTCAGTCCGTCCCATTGGCTGATTCTGCTCCAATAGCTGATACTCACATGCTTTGTTTTGGCAGGTTATGCAAACTCATGATGGCAGCTTCAAGTGTTTTTGTGTGCACAAACTGTGTTGTCTTTGTAAACATCATGCAGGTCGGCTTATAATCTGAAAAATACACTATATGGACTAAAGTATTTAGCCAAACATGCAATGAAATAGTATCCAAATACATATTCTTCAACATGGAGTTGGTCCCCCTTTTACAGATATAACCGCTTCCATTCTTTTCAGTAGGCTGTCCACAAAATTCTGGGGTGTTTCTGTGGGAATTCCTGCCCATTCATTCTGTAGAGCGTTTATGAGGTCAGACACTAATGTTGGACGAGAAGGCCTGGCTCGCAATCTCCTTTGCAGTTCATCCCAAAGGTGCTCAATGAGGTCAGGGCTCTGTGTTCGGGTCAGTCAAGTTCTTCCACACCAAACTCCTCAAAACATATCTTTACAGTCCTTGCTTTGTGCACTGGAGTACAGTCATGTTGGAATAGAAAAGGGCCTTCACCAAACTGGCCACAAAGTTGGTAGCATAGCATTGTCTTGGTATGCTGAAGCATTAACATTGTCCTTCACTGGGGTTAGGTGGCCTCATTGAAAGACCTAAATTCAATAATTAAAATACGCTTGCTCATATAGTGTATGTCAGAACTTTCCAGCTTCAATACTTTGCACTGATACCATGTAGTTCCTTACAGACGAGAGATCTGTAGAACCTTGTTCACATTCTCAGTGAACATAAAGTTTATATCTTGAAAATTGTGCAAGATAGAAGCATGAACATTTGTGTTGTTTTGTTTCATACTAATGTAATCATTAGTATGACTGCAGACTTTCCATACTGTTGGATTGATACTTTAACACTATGGCCATCCTGTTCACCAGACATTATCTTTCTCATCTTGTGCGGTTTAGCGAGTCCTGATATTAAAACTTTTAAGGCAAGAATAATAGTCGCTTTAGAAAGTGAAAAAATGACATGAATCGAGTTAGATATTTTCTACATATGTAATACATATTGTATGTTTGAAATCCGGAAAAGAGATTTTTTGGCACAGTGGCATAGTGGTTAGCACGGCGCCTTGCACCTTCAAGGTCCATGGAGTTTGCATGTCCTCCCTGTGCTTGGTGGGATTCCTCCGGGTACTATGGTTTTCTCCCAAAGTCCAAAGACATGCAGATTAGGTTCATTGAATGTTCCCAAATTGCCTGCAGTGTGAGAAATAGTGTGTATGTTTGTGTGCCTTGCTATGCATTGGCACCCCATCCAGGGTGTACCCCACCTTGTGCCCTAAGTCTCCAGGCCCCCCCCCCCCCCGCAACCGTGTACACAGGATAAAGCAGTATAGACGATGAGCGAGTGAGTGATTTTAAGTTGCATCTCTAATCTCCATCACTTTACTTCTTTTCTAACGTTTTAAATTGTGAATCACATTAGGTGTGCAGCGGGGTTAAATCCCTTGGCGGGCATTGCGGCCTCCAGACAGAAGCACACACTTCCAGATCTGCCTTATGACTATGGCGCACTGGAGCCTCACATCTCTGCTGAGATCATGCAGCTTCACCACAGCAAGCACCATGCAACATACGTCAACAACCTTAATGTTACTGAAGAGAAATATCAAGAGGCCCTTGTTAAAGGTAAATTTACCAGAGTTTATTCGACATGCTTTTCTTTGAAAGTAATTGATATTTAATATTCGGTTTGTTATTTCCTTCCCTTGATTTGGTGAACCTGCAAATAAGTGACAATTTACTATTTGATTAACCTGTTTTCTGTAATAGAAGTTGCAAGTTGCCTGCCTCTTGTCGTCTCAGTCCCCTGTTAATAATCTTCTCCTACAGGTGATGTAACAACACAAGTGGCACTTCAGGCAGCTCTGAAGTTTAACGGCGGTGGTCACATTAACCATTCCATCTTCTGGACAAACCTATCTCCAAGTGGTGGAGGAGAACCAGAGGGTCAGAGATGCTATATACTTCATTTTACTCTAAATCTTAACAACATGTACTTCAAGCTGTAGCACAGCTTGTGTTCTCTGGTTGTAACTGTTTTAAGTTGACCCTATCAAGATGCACAAGCCGAACAAAACATTAACAAATGCATATTGTTGGATAATTCCCCTAGGTGAGTTGATGAAAGCCATTCAGCGTGACTTTGGCTCATTCGAGAAGATGAAGGAGAAGATGTCCTCTGCCACTGTAGCGGTTCAAGGATCAGGGTGGGGATGGCTGGGCTTCGATAAGGAGAACGGGAGGCTGCGAGTTGCTGCATGTGCAAACCAAGATCCTCTGCAAGGAACCACTGGTAATAATTATAAAATAAAAAAAATAATTCAATAAATAGACATTTTTGTTATATTTCTGTATGAATTTAATTTGGTGCAATTGCTGTTATTGTTTGAAATAATTAACACTTGAATGATTCAGATCATCAAAGAAATTTTAATATTATACAAAGATGACTTGTGTAAATGCGTGTTTAAATCATGATTTCATTTATTAAAGGAAAAAAGCTGCTCAAACCTGCGTAAAATGTAAACCTATGTAAAAATTTAATTCCCCACTAGATAAATCATGAATGAACTGTGATTATTAACCATGTTAGTTTCGAAAGCTGAGTTAAATTTTACTTGCCACACCCAGTGCTGATTACATTTAATCATGTAATCTATGGTTGATCAGCCATACACATGTTAAATGTCAGGAAATGAAGCACACAAAGATCTCGCATCATGGCGCAATCTAAAAAAATTAAAAAACAGATGAGAAACTACGAAAAGTAAATGACGCATCAGTCTGGAAAGGGTTACAAAGCCATTTATAAGGCTTTGGGACTCCAGCGAACCATGGTCAGTGCCATAATCTGACCAATTGGAGAAAACTTGGAACAGTGGCGAACCTCCCCATGAGTGATTGGCCTACCAAACTTACTCTGAGAACACAATGACAACTCATCAGGAGCTCATAAAAGAACTCGGAAGAACATCTAATGACCTGCAGGCCTCACTTACCTCAGTTAAGGTCATGATTCAACAATAAGAAAGGCCATCTGTGGATAAGTTCCAAGGTGAAAGCCACTGCTGGCCAAAAAGTACACAGTCTCATCTCATATTTGGCAAAAAACAACTTGATTAATCTTTTTTTTTTTTTTTTTTTTTTTTTTTAATCGGAATTAAATGTACAAATATTTTCTTTTTTATCAAATATTCTGCGGACTAATGAGACAAAATTTGGACATTTTGGAAGGTGTTTCTCCCGTTACATCTGGAGTAAAACTAGCATAGCGTTTCATAAAAAGAACCTCATTCGAACAGTCAGACGTGGTGGTAATAGTGTAATGGTCTGGGGTTGCTTTGTACTTTTAGGACCTGGATGAATTGCCATAACTGACGGAAGCATGAATTCTGCGCTCCACCAGAAAATCCTGAAGGATTTGCAGCAGGCCAGTGATCCAAAACACACCAGCAAGTCCTCTGAATAGCTCAAAACAATCCCCCCCCCCCCACCAAAAAAAAGGATTGAGATCATTAAACAGGTGTTCATGCTTGAAAACGCTCCAGCGTGGCTAAATTAAAACAATTCTACAAAGAAGAGCGGGCCAGAATTCCTCCACAGCGATGTGAAGGAACCATTGTGCCAGTTATAGCAAATGCTTGATCGCAGTTGTTGATGACAAGGGTGGCACAAGAGAAGTGGCTGGGTTTGGGGGGGCAATTACTTTTTCACATAGGGCTAGGCAGGTTTGGCCAGCTTTTTTTCCTTAATAAATGAAATCATCATTTAAAAACTGCATTTTGTATTTGCTTGGGTTATCTTTGTGTAATATTAAAATTTGTCTCAATCATTTAAGTGTGACAAATACACGGGAAAGACATCTCGGATGTAGGAAGCATTTTCCTAATTTTTGCAGTCTCTCTCAAATAAAGCAGTGCAACACATTGAGGAATTGTTTAACCTGTTTTCCTCAGCTAAAGTCCTCTCTCTCTCTAACTTTTGCTTTCTATCTCTTTTTTTTTTTTTTTTTTTTTTAAGGTCTCATCCCACTGCTTGGCATTGATGTGTGGGAACATGCATACTATCTTCAGTACAAAAACGTCAGACCTGACTATGTTAAAGCCATATGGAACATTATAAACTGGGAGAATGTTAATGAGCGCTTTAAAGCTGCCAAGAAGTAAAACCATCACCACTAAAAATTTAACCGTTTTCTCCAAAATGCACAAACATAACACACTGTGTAACAAATGTCTAAGTCTGTACTTAGTAGAATAAAAAAGAGGTGTGAGACATATTTTTTATTTTTTTCCAAAACTAAGTCTGTCTGATAGAATTTCTCAGACACTTAATTCAGTAGGATGATTGTTGATGAAGTTTGATGTATGATGTAAGTTTGATTTCATTAGGTATAATTAAACCAGCAAATCAACTTATCACTATTGTCTTTTTCTTATGTCCTTTAAAAGAGATGAGTTAAGCTGTAACATTATTGTAGGATGACTTGACTGCTCTAGTGATCTGTTATGTGATGGGTGTACAAAAAACTCAACATTTGGACAATCATTTCATGCCTCAGACCCAATTATCATGAGAAACAGAATAAACCATGATGTCTGTCTGAGTTATGACCCATATGCACACCTTTGTGACTTAATCCCCTTTAACTATACAAGTCAAGTATCACTAGAGTACAAGTATGATTATGTTCTGGCCCGAGGAATGTTTCATAAACATTAAGCAAGGTCTATCTATATCAGTAAGCTCATTTTGTTTTTTTTGGGGGGGGGATTTAAAGTATTTAATGGCTCAGTGTTTAGCATTATCACTCTGAATTAGTGTAGGAGAAGACATAAGGATTATGTATCAGAAGGGGGCGCTGTTTACAACTCTTTGTCTTCTGTTCCCATCTATTGATGCCGTGCAAGTAAAGTAAAGACATTGTTGGAGGGGAAACCAATCTACAACATAAGCAGACATCTAAGGCCAGCTGTATTAATTCTATCTGCATATGTTGTAGATTTGTTTCCCCTCCAACAACTTGGACAAATAAATTAAGCAGACATCTAAGGCCAGCTGTATTAATCCTATCTGCATATTTTATTTGTCTTGATATATAATGAAGTAACCTTTGTGTTTGTTAAATGTTACAGTGATGTCTTAATGCACTTAAGGTTTTTGCACTTTTCCCCATTTACTTCTGTGTGCCAGTTTAGATATTGTCCCAGTAAGAGAGAGGGAATGGGTGGAGGAATTTTGCTCTGCCCTGCCTTAACTACTAAGGCCTTTTTCTCACTTCAGTGTTAAAAAGAACTACTTTTAGATGTTTTATTGGAGTTAACAGAAAATGACCAAATAATTTCCAGATGGTTGGTGCACAGTGAGCCAACTCACCCCTCCATCAACAGTTAGAGCATGTAGAGGGAAATCACATCTTTTCTTCCCATTTTTTTTCATCCTTTAATTCTTTTGCTTAATTCTAATGCTTTTGTTTTGTAGTGTGGCATGCCACGCTTTGTGCCTGCAGCACAGGTTTCAGTTTTGTCTCTCTTAGAAACATATCAGACTCCTTCAACAAAAGGAGCAGAAGTATCACTGATTGGTTTAGACAGCTTGCTTATTTGTGTGGGACGGGACCTCTTTTGACTGTTTAGGAAACAACTGCATCATGTTCAAATTTGAACTTCAGAGAAAATGAGACTTTCTAATTACATGATAGAAAATGGCTCAAGCAGGCAGCTTCAAAGGGACCTGTTGTCCGTGGTACGCATTCACTGGAGAATTTGGCCTTTTCAGCTAGGTTGGATGCTTTCCTTTGTCCTGTGATTTTGGTTATAACATGCTGCAGAAGTGCAGTGGCAAGATACATTAGTATAACAGACTTGACACTAAATGGGCCAAGCTGAAGAATCTCAGGTGTTGTAGTTTATTATTTTCATGGCTCTATAAATTTTTTCCATATCCATTTCAGTTCCTTGAAGTTTACCACGGTCATCTTCAGCTAGTGGTTTCTTCCCATTTGCGCAATGAATACACCTCTGGGCAGTTTAGCTTGGACAGACCAACTACACCTGCAGGTTTTTGGACAGTGAGAGGACACCAAAGAACCCAGCGCAATAATCCACACAAGACATGAGAAGGACAAACAAATCACCACACGGGCAGCAAAACAAACTCCAGTTGTGTCCCATAAGTTCTGAGACAGCAATGCTATTTGCAGAGAGGCAAAAAATAAAGGAAATACATAACAGATTACCTCATAATTTAAATCAGAGCATTCAGATACATTCAGCATTGATCATTTACAACTGGAAAAAGCTGCATTACCATGACCTATCTAATATTGTGTACCTCTGACCCACAAAGGCCAGGTCTCCCAAGATCTCTGAAGGTGTGCTGTGGTAGCTGGCGCCAAGCCATCAGTAGCAGATCCTTTAAGTCCTGTTTCGAACAAGGAGCAACAAGGAGCCTCCATTCACCGGAGTTGTTTGTCCAGCACATCCTACAGATACTGAATCAGAAAGAAATCTGGGAAATTTGGAGGCCAAATCAATACCTTAATCTCTCTGGGAATACTGTTGCCAAGAGGAGGTGTACTTCATTGCATTGTATGGATTTGTATTGGATTGTATGTCCCAGAGTAAAATCGACAAGAATGCCAGGACCCAAGGTTTAAAGGTCACCTTTCTACATTACCGCATGGTCCAGTTTTGATGCTCATGCACCTATTGCAAGTGGTAGTCAGGGAAAAGCCTGGCTACTCGGACCTGTCTGCTGCTGGGCAAACCCATACACAGCAAGCTGTGCTGCATTGTGTGTTCTGACAACTTTCTATCATGAACTTCTTCAGCAATTTGTGCTTTCGTAAGTCTTCTGTGAGTTCAGACCACACATGCTAGCCTTCACTTCCTGTGTGCATTAGTCACATTTGGGTAAATTCAACAATTGGCATTGCCACAAAGCAGCTTTACACAATCAAAAGAATTATTGAAGTTTGTATGAAATGTGAATGTGTATGAATCAAAGTGATGAGACTGTCCCTGATGAGCAAGCCGAGGACGACGGTGACAGTGGCAAGGAAAAACTCCCTGAGATGGTAATAGGAAGAAACCTTGAGAGGAACCAGACTCAACAGGGAACCCATCCTCATTTGGGTGATAACGGATAACAGGGTTTGATCTGCAGTCATACTGTGTGTTAGGAGGCTGGAAGTTCAGTATTAAAGGAGATGTGTTTAAGTTAATATGGAGTCCAGTTCGTTAATGGAGGCTCAGGTAGACTGTAGCAAATTCCAGACCTGAACTATAGAGTGAGTGCAGTCGCGAGTTCTCCGAGAACAGCTGTTAGCATCTGCTGAGACCTTCGTGGAAAAGTGGAACTGTCCCCAGTCACCACACACATCCCAAGCAGACCACACGAAGCACCCATGCAACGAGATCTCCAAGCAATCACCGGATCACTGTTTCACTAGTTGTCCTTGCTTGAACCATTTTTGCTAGTTACTTACCACTGCATACTGGAAAGATCTCATAAGACTTGGTTTTTGGAGATACTCTGCCTCAGATGTATAGCCATCACTGTTAAAGTCACTCAGGTCCTTACATTTGCCCATGTTCAATATGTCAAAGTCAAGAACTGACTGTTCAATGTCTGCCTAATATATCTCACCCCATATATCTAACAGGTGTCATGGCAAATGGAAAACCAATAGTAATTACTTCACCCATCAGTGATTTTAATGTTACGGCTGATCAGTGTATAATATTTGAAAAATATATGTCTGGGTTCTATATAAATATGAGATGGATGCTGGGATATTTGCTTTTACCTCAAATCAAGCAATTGGAAACAGGCAGAATGGTGAAAATGGCTCTTTACTCTGAGAGAGGGGAAAAAACCTCCAACAGTAGCCTTTATCCTGTTTAAACCACTGACAGGCCTCATGCCTCTATAGTTAAAGTTATTTTTATTCAGTAATTCTTCCAAGCTTTTGTTTTCTGTAGCATGCCTCATTCTTTACCAATCGCTATAATTACCATTGGCTAAAATCCTGTTGTTGTTATTCCAGTTAGAAATGCATTAAACACCCCGACTAGATGCACGAGTGATCCTCTTCAAAATCATTCATTCATTCCAGATTTTTTTTACTGCATTTGGATCTGGTTTTTAATTTGATTTTGTCAATCATTCCAGAATTCATTCCATGAACTAGGATTTGTACGTCAGGTCATTATGATGAAAAATGAAAAATGTTTAACGTCCCTGTTATGTGCAAAAACAGATCCGTACATGGATTTATTAAAGGCTGGAGACCCATCTATTACCATTTCTATAATATCAATATATAATATCAATAGATATCAATCTATCTAAACTATTTCTTACTTGTTTTTGCATTAAACATATATTTTAGAACTAGGCCCAAAAAGTTCTACCTTGGTCTCTTCAGAGTATAACACATTTTGCTGTCTCGGTCACTTTATTAGGAATACCTGCACATTCATGCAGTTTTCCAATCCACCATGTGGCAGCAGCACAATATATAAAACAATGCTATACATCAGGTAATGTTCATATAATAATAATAATAATAATAATAATAATAATGAATTTAAAATGATTTGGTTGGGCTGTGGTTTTTGAAAGTCTGGTTTGAATATTTCGGAAACTGCCAATCTACAGGGATTTTCTAATAGTGTGCACAGTAGCCTTAGTAGATTCCTGCTGTTATAAGCTGCAATTTCCATAAAAAAATCTCTCAACTCAGCATTAGAAGGAACTACCTTTTAAAACGTACAATAAAGTAAAAAGTAAAGAGAATACCAGGATGCATTACTTTCCTCCTGCTTCTGTAATGACTCCAAAACCTCTTTTATTCCTGGAACGGAAAATCAGTGGAAAAATATCTGTTCTGAATATGGAGCATATTTAGATTTTTTTACCCGTTTGCTCAACCAGCTGCGAAATTTCTTTGCTAAAGAATTGTATGATTCTGTAGGACAAAAATAAACCACCGAATCACCACAGCCAACCTCTGCATAATCTGGAGTAAAATAGTCGGTTGATTTATTGGTTTCTGGAATAGAAATAAATTTTAAAGACACTTACTAAAGCCTCAGCACATGATTCTGCTCAAGAAAGAACTACAATACCAGACATATTTTTATAGTATACACGTTATCAGCTATCTTGCCCATTCTCCCATTGTGCCTAAAAGTGAGAAAGCAACTGCGTTAGTACAATTGTTCTTTGCTTTCTGTAGATAAATAAAAAGACAATGCTACAATACTACCTAAACGTGAACCTGTCTAAGGAGATTGTATGGAAACTGGACTGCATTAGCATATGAATTATTATAAATTAAAAATTTTTTGGATGGTGTGGTGTGGTGTGGTGTATGGGTATTGACTGGTCACATGGCAGTGGGTTTGGGTGGTTCCACAACTGAGGACCAGCAACCACAGAGTCTCATTGTCTCACTCACTTGGATCAATCTCTCATGTTTTCTTCCGTGCAGTTAAAGCTGAAGTGAGCTTGCGATATAATCCCTTCAGATTTAATCATGAGGGAGAGATGAGGCGGATTTGGCAGCCTTTCTGAATCCAGCATGATCCAGTTAGGATAGTCTCAATCACCGAGTGTAGACAGAGGGAAATGAGAAGGAAAAGAAAATGGCATATACACTTGGAAGATGCTGAAATAGGATAGCATGGTTCCCAAGATGTCTGTCGCACACAATATTCTAGCATTCTGCCAAAGAAAGAGCATTTAATTTTCCGTTTGAATCTATCATAAAGAATAGTTTTAAAGACATCACTCAGGTTAAGGCGGTGGTTATAGCTTAAAAATGTAATGGATAAAGACACATCCTATGTCTTGTGGTGAAAAGGTCTCTATGAGAAGTCTCAGTTGCAGGGCATGTAGAGTTTTTGTATTTGATGAGTAATGTTTGAGTGGAAGTTAACTTTATATCTTTGAAATAGCTATCCAAAGGGTTTGGAAAATCTGTCTGATTTCATTTAAAATGTAGATTGTAAATCTACAATCGAATTTTTCCTGCAAGATTATTTAGAAGGAAATGAATATGTTTTGGTGTAGTGGTTAGCGCTGTGGTCTCGCACCTTCAGGGTCAGGGGTTCGGTTCCCACCCCTGCTATGTGAGTGTGTGGTGTTTGTATGTTCTCACTGTGCTGGTTGGCTTTCCTCTGTCTACTAAGGTCCAAAACCATGTGTGTGTGTGCTTTGGTGCATCCTTAGTTGGGCATCCTGTCCTGTTTACCCTGCCTAATGCCCCTAGTCCTCTGGGATAGGCTGCAGGCCTCCTGTGACCCTGTACAGAATAAGCGGTGTATAGAGAGAGAGTGAAAATAGTGCATTACTTTTAACTGTATATCTCCTAACAAGCAAACACTATGTTAGGTGTGGAGCCAGTTGAACAAAATTGGTTGCAAAAATAGTAGAAGGGTGGTAAAAATATTGTTTTAAATTATAGACATAATCTAAAAAAAATGATGAATACCAATAACTTTAGCCATCAGAGCACAACTATATGAATTGTGTGTAGTTATTATTTCCAACTGATGAGAGTGAACAGAGATGAAGTGAAAATTTGTGAATCTTTGAAATCTGACAAACTCTTAAAAAGTCTTTTAAGATCAGCCATAACACGAACATCACCCCCAGGTGAACTGAATACCATTTATTATCAATTATATACAAGTAAACTGGTAATAAGATCAATGGCACCCAAGGCTCATTTATGCCTATGGGGAGTGGAACGGCTAGCCAGTCTGGGCTGATCCAACAGAAAAGCCAATGCAACACAAATCGCAATATAGAAAGGTATCAGAACATCCAGTGCATCACGGCTTGCTGTGTATGGGGCAAAGAATTCAAGGTTGTTGATCCAGCCTCCTAATTCTGCAATCCCACTGAGCATCCATGTGATGCGCTGGACAATCATGTCTGATCCATGGAGGCCCCCACACCACCGAACACATTTAGAGGTCTTGTGGAATCATATAGCTCAAAGTTAGCTATTTTCGTGGTGCAAGAGGAACATTCACAATATTGGGCAGGTGGTTTTAATGTTATGACTGATTGGTGTATGATTGTACAATGGAAATAATTATTTATGATTTTTGTTTTAAATTAGGCCCAGTCAAGCACAGATCCATTAGATCATCAAAACACAGAAGTATCCTCTAACACACAGATGGATTCAATGGTGAGGGAATGATGACGTTTTGTGGCAAGGTAACGATGTTCTATCATATTAATCACACGTTTGTTTTATTTAAATGTAGGGCAGAAGCATGAAGGGGACGGATATACAGTAGCAGGCAAATAGATAAAAAAAAAACCCTGAAGAAAACACACACTTAGTCACAGGTTTCCCAACCTGCGACCTGGAGTAACCCGTTGCCGTGCATATTTTAGCTGTCTGAATCCAACACACCTGATTCAACTTACAAGCTAGTTAACAAACCTTCCTGGTTGAAAATGGGTGTGTTTGAGCAGGAAAAACTTTCAAATATGCAGGACATTAAGCACTCCAGGACTAGGGTTGAGATCTTATGCACTAACTTTTGTTAATAAATCAGAGATATCGGATTATTAATTGTAACATTCCTGAAGAAGTAGCCGTAATGATTTGGCTTATTTCAACACATTGGATCCATCACTTTGTCTTTCTTATTATCTACATAATGACATGAGTTGTTTCCTGTTCTCTCTGGCAACCCAAAGCAAACATCTGTCCTGGACATGAGAATAAGTCGAGGTGGCTTTTGCGGACGCCAGAGACAAATACACACGTGTAAACAGACCATGAATACATTTGTTTATAACACAAATTAAATTTTGTAGAATAAAATGAACATAAGATAATGATAAAATAAGTCATGGTCATGATAAACCTGTGTTCTAGATGATAGTGTAGATTGTGTGCAATCAATAGATTGTTCACAATTTTGGGCATTATTATTATTTTATAACATATTGTGTAGCATTTTTGTTTAAAATTGACCATTATCAGTGCACTTAGCACTGTCGCCTTGCACCTCTAGGGTCCGTGTTCGATTCCCGGCCAGACTTCCTGTCTCTGTGTGCATGGAGTTTGCATGTTCTCTGCGTGCTTGGTGGGTTTCCTCCGGGTACTCCGGTTTCCTCCACAGTTCAAAGACCTACAGATTAGGGTAATTTGCGTTCCCAAATTGCCCATAGTGTCTGAATGAGCGTGTGAGTGTGTGTGTGTGTGTGTGTGTGCCCTGCGATGGATTGGCACCCTGTCCAGGGTGTATCCTGCCTCGTGCCCTAAGTCTCCTGGGATAGGCTCCAGGTCCCCGCGAGATGATGAGTGAGTGAGAGTATCAGTGCACTAGATTTGATCTAGAAGTTTAGGGTTAGAGTTTTTTATTTTATTTTATTTTTTATTAACATGCTGTTGATAAATGTTACATACTGTAGATGTGGATGGTTGGGTTGTCTCCCATCTAAAATCACATCCAGCTTGTCACTGCTCCTAATTAGTCATTCTCTTTGACTGGAATTTCTGGGTACAGCACATTTTTATGCTTATTTTTTGTTTTTGTTAATTTTTGTAAGTACAAATTCAAACAATGTGTACAACCCTGAGGTGGATACATGCACTAGAATTTAATTAGTATTAAATAACAAAAACTGAAAATGTCTTACTTACTCTCATTGTATTTATGTCCCCTAGGAAAAATATTCTGGATTCTGATTTATTTCACAACTGCGAGCTAATTCAATGCAGTTGTGATGATTTATTTTTGAATAAGTGTTTTTACTTCTTTGGTTTCCCCTAACCTCACCACTCTTTGTTTATTCCTTGCAATTACAAGATAACACTGCCTGCCTAAAAAAAAAAAGATGCACGTTCTAAGATTTAATTTGACAAAGCTTTAGGTTTGATTGGTGACCAGTTCATATATGAATATGATTCCTCAAGCTCCTGGAAGCATTTCTTCAAAATGTAAGTGCTAGAATATACCAATTACATCCAGAAAAAAAAACCTCCATAGTTGTGATTCAGTACATTCAGGTAGTCAGCTGATTTATTTATTGTCACATAGCGTTGCTGATTCTAGACCTGACCAACTAAGGCAACCCCAGATCATAACACTGCAATGGCCACTATGCAGGACGGGTGCATTGCTTCATGAGTTTCCCTTCTTCCACTGGTGCACCTGGAATGATGCAATCTGGAATAGGCTCAATCTGGACTCATCAGAGCACATGACCTTTTTCCATTGCTCCAAAGTCCAATCTTTATGCTCCCTAGCAAATTAGTGTTTGTTTTTTTCTGAGTAGTCTTATTAACAAGTGGTTTTCATAAGGCCACAGAACAGTTTAGTCCCAATCTTGTGAATTCACATTGTGTGTGTAAAGATTCTTACTTTTACTGTTCAACATAGCTGTTATTTCTCTTTTCACTAAGCATTTAAAAATTCTAAAGCCTATTTTATTCACCATGCAACATCACCAAGTTTTTAAGGATATATTTAATGATGGAAACTTCAAAGCAATCGTGTAAGTGGCTTTGGATAAGAGCGTCTGCCAAATGCCTAAATGTAAATCTAAGTTTTCTTGGATCACAGTCATTCATTAATTTTTTTCTGATTACTTTTCTTTGGCAATGTTGACCATTTAGAATTATCCTTCCAGATTTTAATAATGCATTGGACACTTCCTAACACACTTCCAGTAATTTTAGTGTTTCCTTTGCTTGATGCGGGCCAATAATTTTACCCTTCTGCAACAGCGACTTTTGTTGTTTTGGCCAGTGTAAATCTTGATATTTTTTCACATGTGAAAGAAACAAGGTCGTAAATGTATTACTAGTGGCAAAGTAGAAAAATACAAAATGAAAAGCTTTGATTATTCCTTAAGTATTTCTGCAATCTTATTTTTATTGCAATTTAGCTAAAAATAGTTTACTCTACTAAAATACTATCAGATCCCGGCACATTATAAAAGACCATATAGTTACTTATTAAAAAAGTATTCAACCAGGTTACACAAGACGTATGTATTATCTAAACCCAGCAAGGCTATAGGATGTAGTAGAATATTCCAAACTGACTGAAAGACAAGAAATGTGGTCATCATTACAAATAAGTATTATGAAATGAAGTCAGATCGGGATTTATTTTTAAGCCAAGCTACATATGTGAAACCTGAAAGCTTTAGCTAATAAACTTTCTAGATTTTGACACGATGCCATATTATTCAAGGTATTGAAGCCTGGCCAAACTTTTCTGTACAAATTACTCTTTTCCCTTTAGTGGAAAAAAGAACCTCAGTCTAAAGAAAAATACTGGCACTTACAGGCCTCACTGCAGAAAATTGAGTGAAAAAAAGTGAAATTCGTATGCCAAGATGTTTACAACTTTTAGTTTAGACTTTATGTACTGTATTTAACCGGAAAATATTTACTGATTTATTTAATCTCAGTGTATCTTTAGCAAACTACCAGAGTGACAGTTGATGCTAACATGCTAACAACAATCCTTTCTTATTTTTCTGAATTGTTACAAGTATCGAATCCATTTGTCTCTCTTTTTCAGCAGTAGCCCTCCCTCTTTTTCCAGTGCATTAGATGTTAACTATAAATATGGTTGTCATTCCATGTTAAAAGTTTTCCACAAACTTCTGGAGTTTTTTAGTGTTCGGAAAAAAACGAGCTCATCTCACTATATTTACCTATTACCTTAGTAAGCCTCTCTCTCTCTCTCGCTCTCTCTCTTTTTGCTTTCTTTTTTTCTTCAAGGAATTCCAGTTTAACTTAAGGGTATGAGAACATTTTATTAACAGTGAGCCAGGAAAAAAAATCACACATTAATGCAGAGTGTTGAGTAGCAAACAGACAGTGAAATTAAAACCAGACAGTATTGCAGTCACATTTGTATTCAGTTAAACATACTTAATCATAATTCCCTTTAATACTGATTTTACTTTATTGCATTGTAAATACAACATTGTTTGTTGAAGTAGAACCAGTTAATACTCCAAAGTGTCAAGGGTGGTTGATTGAAGCTAGACGATATTGGTCACCGTCATCCAGGTGGGTATTAGTCATTCCCTCAGGACTTCAGGCCAGAAAGTCATGTGGTTTGATAACTCTAACACTTAAATCGTTAGTCTTTGCTGATTTCACAAGAGATTTATCCATTTGTGAAGCGGTCATTTCACTCACAAGAGCGATCTGTACTGTAAGTGTCACTGCTGATAATAATGCACTCAAGCTTGTTTCTTTACCTGAGAACATTGCGGTTAGGGTTTCGCTTGGGAAGATTCATGATCACGTTTGTGGTTCCTGCATGTTGTAACTTCATGTGTTCGTCCATTTGTGTGTGAGAGTGTGCATGTGTATGATAGGGATTCTTCTTCATTGCCAGGGGATTTTCCATCAGCATAACATTAGATAGAAACAGATGCTCTGTCCATGTTCAAAAGCCAGGACACTTGAGTGCAGTATCAAAAATAACCTTTCAGGAAAGCATTACATTCTTTTTGCTTTATTTCTGTCCTGCTAGGCTGTTTGTTTGTTTACCCATTTCAGTATAATGGGCTTGTTCGTGTGCTGTTTTACCAGCTGATCCACTTCATCCTTCCTGTCTCAGGGTTTAGATCGATATTACAATGCAAACTTTTTGAAACATTTCCTGTTCTGATTTGTATGAAGCATCAACACAGTATACAGTATAACAGTATATGTAGTCCTGGAAAAATGGAGAAAACAATCTCACTTTCTTAATGACCCTGTAATACCGTACCACTGAGCCCCCGTGATGGAGCTATGACTTCAGTTGGGAAATGTTAAAGATTTATGGTCTGAGTAATATCACACATTCTGGGCTCAGGGAAATTTTTTAGGGCTGTTTTAGTCAGTTCCTGAAACTCTTTTATCTGGATGAAATATGTATTTTTACATAGATTCATCGGTTCATTATGGCGGCACATTGGCTTAGTGGTTAGCACTGTTACCTTGCACCTCCACGTTACGGGTTCAATTCTTGTCTAGAGTCTGTGCGCATGGAGTTTGCATGTTTTCACTATGCTTGTTGGGTTTCCTCCAGGTTTCCTCCCACCGTCCAAAGACATGCGGATTAGGCTAATTGGCGTTCCCAAATTGCCCCGTAGTGTGTGAATGTGCATGTGTTTGTGTGTATATGTATACAGGGTGTACCCCGCCTTATGCCCTAAGTCTCCTGTGTAGGCTCCAGGTCTCCCTGACCCTGTATACAGCATAAAGCGGTATAGATGATGAGTGAGTGAGCGGTTTATTATGTTAAGTCCATATTTTGGGCTCTGACCCAACAAATGTGTATAGGCTGTTTACTTATGTATTGCTATATTGGAATGGATCATACGCATTTAATATATATTAATTAAATAAAGATTTGTTTTTAGTATAACAAAGTCAAACCAGGACTTTTGATTGTGAGAATTAACAAAAGACAATTATCAGAGTAAAAAACTACCTTTATTTCACTCTATAATCCCTACTACACAAATGCAAATTTTCCCAGCATTTCACTAGTGCTTGGATACCATCAAGGTAGAAAGTCTTCTCGGTATGCTGTGACTGCCCGCTTCACGCCTGAAGACTGGCCTCACAGGAACACTTTTAATGGACGAAACATGTGGAAATGGCTTAGAGCGAGGTCAGGACTGTACAGGGGATGTGGCAGTAACTCACAGATCAGTTTCTTTAATGAGAAATTAAAGAGAGATTAGGCTAAATGGCATTCCCAGATTGCCTGTGGTGTGTGAGTAAATGCCCTGTGATGGATTGGCACCCTGTCCAGGATGAACCCTGCCTCGTGCCCTAAGTCTCCTGGGATAGGCTCCAACCCTGACACGACCCTGAAGATAGGATAAAGTAATTATTGCTATTTAGTTTTACCATGTTATGCATTTTCCTCTATTACCTATTAGTAACTTCAGTTAAACTAATGGAAAAGTGAGTCCCATCAGTGAGTCCTGGGAGTTTAGTGGTTTAAACATCCAAAATCTTACTATATCTGATTACTTAATTATCACACATGTTACTGTTGTGAGTCACCGAAAACTCATTTCAGTTCACTCTGTTCATTGTGATTTTTTTTCCAGCAGCCATGTCCAGAGGTGAATGTGAGTCCAAACTGTAAAGCACTTGTACATAGCCACGCCTTATGACATTCTTCAAGCTGTTCAACAAACCATCTTATAATTAAACCCTCCCAGCTGTAGTTTAGGTTGTCATGCTGAAGGACATATGTAAGATTGTATTTGTTAGACAGGGGGTCACATTTTCAGAACCAAAAGAGTGCCTACTGAAACATGCTCTGTGTTATAAGTTCCATAAGGATTCTGGAGGACTCAGGACTCTGGAGACACTTGATTATTAGCATGAAGCACTTTAATAACAAACAGACAGTGGAGAACATGTTGAACTAGTTAAGCCATTGGCAGAAATGAGGACGTGTCCTCGGAAGGTGGAGTATCTGTGTCCGTCACATAAAATGTTTCAGCACACAGCAATGGATCAGCCATCTTCTTGTCTTCTCCTGGCAGCTAAATGTGATTTTAGTTTTTGACCAGCGTGAGTTTGTTGATCAGCTGGGAATGGGATCTGCTCAATCACACTTTGTTCCAACACCTTGGTTCAGGATGTTTTTTAATGCGTGCATGATCGTCACTATGTTGTATATTACTTCCAAAACCTGTCTGCCAGGAAATTAAATGAATGTGTGACACTTTTATATTTTTCCATGTACCCTATGACGTTCCCGATACTTAATGAGTTTTCAAGATGCATTTCTGAAAAGAATGTTTCAAATTTAATAACTCCCATCCATAGCCAAGACAGAAAAGGAGCACTAGGCTCCCGATATCTATGTTAGGTATTAAATTGTCTTAAGGTATTCCTAAACGTTTAAATCACCCCCCCAAAACAAAAACCAAAACAACAATGCCATATGAGACCACTCCATTTTAACTCTGTCAAACCACTATTTTTAAACCATACACCTTTCTGTTTATGCATGTTACCAAGTATGCAAGATTCATTTACTGCTACTGTTATTCTCCCACTGCCATGAAATCACCACGCATGAGTCAACTCCAGCAGTCTTTAACCCCTCAGGAGACAATATGTGAGGTCCAGCATTTCCCGGAATGTTTATCTGTCTGTCTCCCTATCACTTTTATAATTATCACCCTCTTCCACCATCTTTCCCCTTGTTGCATTTTGTCATGGTCCGTTTGTCTTTGTGCACTTGACCATAATTCTGGCACAGAAACACGTCCCGATGGATAACATTAAAATATAATTCATGGTGTGTGATGAGTGTGCAAGCATGCAGATAAGACTAATGTCTCTGCTACGTAATCGTCTGTCTGTCCAGATGTTTTTCCTCTCTTTTAGCGTTATTTTACTGTCTGTTTTTCTCTGCTACCCTCTGAACAGGATTATGAGGAGTGTCATATGTATCTAGAGGGGGGAATGGTTTCTTCATTAGATGATGCAAGATTGAAAAAGACACACTGTTATCTTATTTTTTTTTTTCCGGTTTCACCCGAATTACTTTCCCACAGTTGTTTAAATAAATGGAAAGTGCATGTTGCAAATATCTAAAATATTATATGTGGATTTGTTTGTATTTTTTTTTTAAGTTTGTTTATTTAACACTTATCATAGGTCATAGCCTTTTATGTAAATATTCATCAAAAAGCACTGTTTTCAGGAGATTTTATGGATTATTTTCTGATGACTGTGAAACTGTAAAGTAATCATTTGTAAGGTATGCAGTTATGAAAGTTAGCGTCTAAAGCTGCTAATTTTACAGGGTTAAAACATTTATGGCGATACAGTATAAACCCTACGTAACAACAAGAAAAACAACAGTTAGTTGTTATTTTAAGACACAGAGGTCAGCCTTTCTGTAATAGTTCTTGCA
>JAQMYJ010000020.1:10370815-10392755 GCA_030014305.1 Clarias laeviceps
TTCAAATTCAGAGCAAATAGGAAAAGCACTCATGTAAATAACAATATCCCTAACTTATTGTGAGTAGTGTATATATATATATAGCCTACAGCCTTTACCACTGAGGGATAAGTGAAGAGACCTTAAGGGGGTTTAGATTTATCTTTCCAAACAGTGTAAAGCTTGTATAGATTTATCCTTCCAAACAGTGTACAGAGGAACAACCTGAAAGCAAACAGGCATTTATATATCATCCCATAAAATATGTCAGTGTTATAATGTTAACAGTAAACGTTACAACCCTTGCACTGACACACAGCTTTGTTTAAATCCTCATTTAACATGTTTCCTTAATTTACTGTATGTCCATCAGAATGTGGAAAGTGTGTGTAAAAAAAGTAGTGCTGTTATAAACATAAAAATACACGGTTATTTTCATATGCTTATTATGTGTTGAAAAATTTGTGGTGCCTTGGAGTGGAGTGTCGTCCCACCCCTAGTCTCATTCCCAGTGTTCTTGGGACTTGGAATCCACCACGGTTCCACGGTTAAGAAAGAGGAATGAATATAAAAAGGAAAAAAAATGTGAATGCTTTGTTTTTATTATTACTGTATTAATAATGTTAGTAGTACATTTATCTTCAGTTGTTAGTTTAAAACCTTTTAAATTGCATTTTGTTAGCACACATTGGCCTTTTCAGGTGATTATACTTGTCATTTATAAATAACAGTATTCTGTAAAGGATTAGCAAGATTAAGACAAGAATGGAACGCATAGTCTGTTAAAGTAGATTTGATGGAGAACTGTGGTGATTCACTGCTGGCCCATTCGTTCTCACCAGAAATACTTTTGCAGATTAAATCATCAGTAAATGTCTGATCTACACCAATCATCAGCAACCACATGTATGTAGGTATGTAGCTCAGCCTTTTTTCTTTTTTTTTTTTTTTGTGCAGAAAGTTTGTGGATGATGTTTTATCTGTACACATTAAAAAAGTAGTAGTGGCCAAAAGTATGCGGACACCCACGCACCACATTAATATACATTTGTTTCACATCTCACAAGAGCTTTAGTGAGTTCAGACAATGATGTTGGTCACAAAGGCATCAACATCCTAAAGTTTTTTTTTTACCTGTCTCCTTCTGTGGCAACATTTATTTGAAGTACTTAGACAGTGTCACATTATTTTTTTTTTACATTTTTTCTGTACAACAGTGGATTTGAAATGAAGCAAGTGATTTAAGTGAAAAAAAAAAAGAAAAGGAAAATCCATTAGCCATTCAGGTATTATAACCATTTCACAGTCTCAAGAATAAGTAGACAAACTAACATAATCATAAATATTAGGATTACTTTTAATACGTGATTGCAAATCCTTTGCAGTCAATGACTGTCTGGATTTTGCTGTTTCCTCCCTTGAGCTGCTTTGCCAGACCTTTACTACACCTGACTTCAGGTTCTTTTCTTTGCCTTAAGAAGCTCTTCCATCATGTTCATGTATACTTTTGAGTCATTATCCATATGCATACATGTATGTGAAGTGCTAAACTAATCAGATTTGCAGTGTTTGACTCAATTTGAGAAAAAAATATAGGTTTATACACTTCAGTGTTCATCCTGCTACTTTTGTTAGAAGGAAAGGAACGGCTCATGTTCCAAACGTTACCACATCATCATTAAACACCAGTGACCCAGTCCTATTGGGACCCATACTGTACATGCCCGTGCCATATAACACTACCTCCTCATGTTTGAAAGATGATGTGGTATGATTTGGAACATGAGCCATTCCTTTTCCTTCTCCATACTCTTCTCTTTTAAACATTCTGATGCAATTTTGTTTCTTTATTTAAGCAAAGTTGATTCCATGTTCAATTGATTGTATTCATTTGTTGCTGGATGCCTTGTTTCCATGATTAAGTTCACCTGATTCCAGTGATAATGTAATTCAATGCATTGTGTCTCCCCATGTCTTTGCAACTTGAATTGCAAAAACTGTCATTCCTAGTATTGTTTAGAGTTCTGACTTCTTTGTTAGTTTGTTGGTGTTTGATCCTTGCATGTTGTTGGTCTTTCGGCTGCTCCCGACAAGGGGTCGCCACAGCGGAATATCCAGTCCGCACTACAACTTGGCACAGGTTTTACGCCGGATGCCCTTCCTGACGCAACCCTCCCATTTTATGCGGGCTTGGGACCGGCACTGCATCCAGTGGCTGGGGTTTGGGCACTGGCTGGGGATCGAACCCGGACCTTCCACATGGCAGGCGAAACACCTACCACTGAGCCACCAGTGCCCTTATTGTGTTTGATCCTTGCATATTTAATTCAATTCAATTCAGGTTTATATACAGTATATAGAGCTTTTAACAATGGTTGTTAACGGTCGCAAAGCAACTTTACAGAATCAAGCAAATATGGAAATGAGTTGGAGGAAATATGTAACTGTCAGATTGTCCCTGATGAGCAGGCCGAGGGCAACGGTGGCAAGTAAAAACTCCCTGAGATGACAATCGGAAGAAACCTTTAGAGGAACCAGACTCAACAAGAAACCCATGCTCAATTGGGTGATATTTGGGTTATATAATCTTTTTTTTATAATTTTTTTATGAGCATAGATTATTTTATGCGTATGTTTTTGACCCCTGCCCTGAAATCTGGCTTTGATTTTTGGATTTCCCCAGGAAGGCTCTTGCGGCATGTACACACATGTTCCCTGTCTTCAATCGACGATTACACATATGTTGAATGTGCAGTGATTACATACACTAATCTAAAGGCTGCTTCTACATATTAGAGAAGAACAAGATCATATGTTTCTGCCTAACAGCTGAGTTCAGTTTTATATTTAGTAGACAAGCAGCAGTGATAGACACTGTCTGGTCTGAAACGGTGGAAAGTAACATATTGGTGATAAGGGAGGGTTGTAACTTAACACCTGGAAGAACACTTATATAGATATAAATATACTCCTGCCATTTAATGATAGGAATCTACCCAATGACATGTCAAAACTCTGTAAGTTTATTCTCATACAGTACATACTGTAGCTATTACATGTATGAAATAGAACAGGATTTATGCTGTTTGTCTGCCGGTGGCTTGAGACTCTGAAGAAGGAGTGAGTGGTAACTGTGGAGCTCATGAATTACTGGGCAGTAACACTAATATTCCACCTGCAATGCATTTAAGCCATGGGCAGACACTTTGTTGGCCTGTGTTTTATTACTCTGACAAAGAGCATGGCAAAAAGAGGGCAGTCTGTGAGTTTTTCCATTTCTCCTTACAAAGACCCAGCATCTGGGTTATGCAGCTGCTTGTCATCAGATTGCTAGAACTACAACGTGGAATAATAATAATAATAATAATAATAATAATAATAAAACAGATCCAAAAAGATCTTTATTGTAGTATTTAAGCTGAAAACACTGGTCAAGTACTTGATGCTTTTCAATTTTGCAGAGAATCTGATTGTTTTTCCTATAACTGTTATTTTGGCATGGTTTAAGCCTTTACAGAGTAGTGTCGAGGTTGTATAAAGGGAATTAATTATATAAATAGACTTGCTACAATGATAGCACCCAAATACTTTTCACACACAGTCACTTTCTCAAGACACTCATTTTTCTTTTTTGTTATGCAAATAGCACACTAGCTACCATGAGTCCAATGAAATATGAAAATATCTTTCATGCATATTTGTTATAACGCTGTTGTGCCAAAGTTCTCTCCTTCTCTCTGTCTTGCTCACTCTCTTGTAAACATACATGCAATAATTAGTTAATAAGCAGCGTTACAATATATGTTTAGATTTAAGCGATGGTGTTAAAGGCGATCCTCTCAGAGTTTCAGTCTGCAGTAGATCCACAGGCATCTACTGTGTCCACTGTGTTGCCAGTACCTCACTCGTGATTTTAGAGCATCACACTGTGATGACATAATGATTTCCAATTTCCTTCAGAGAAGTTACTGTGACTGAGGTAATGAGCAGTTATTACAGAACTCCAGTCACTCTGGGATGTATAAACGCTCCATTTCAGGGCTTACAACTGACTGATAAAATTTCCTACAAGTTTCCGCAGTGGACAACATCCTCGGTGATCATTATATGACATCAGTCATCAGGGTCCGAGTTTATTATTCAGTTATTCATTCCAAGGATGCATCATTGATTTTAAATCTGATGCAGGCAGCTACAGGGAGCCGTAGCGATGGGGTGGTGTAAGAAAACTTTGGAAGGGTTGAAAACAAGTTGTGCAGCTGTGTTTTGGATCAGTTGCAAAGTGCAAATGGTGCACAGAGGCAGACCTGCCACGAGCGAGCTGCAGTAGCAGAGGCTTGAAATGACAAACACCTGAGTGGCCAATGTAGATAAGAATAGACAAATCCTTACGATGTTGTTAAGGAGAAATTAACATGAGTATATAATATTAGCAGGGTGAAAGAAAAAGGACAGCTGATTGTACCAAATGTACGATTATAGCGATTATCAGGGAGATCACAAGATCCTGCCCAGGGAATGAATGACCCAGGATGAATAGCAGTTCGGTTTTGCTGGGATTAAATTTAATATTTCGAGATGCCATTCTTTCTAAGTCATAGTCGATTTGCATCTGTCTCTCTATTACAGATGCCAGCTCACCACATCTTTTTTAACCTGCTGCTTATGCAACGTTAGGAACAATGTAACACACTACTGACATATGAGCTCACAGACACACATGATTAGCTACTGTCATCATGATTGATATGAGAGCCACACACACACACACACACACACACAAACACACACACACATACATACGGCTGCTGTTGAAACGCGTCCTTCTCAGGGTTAAATGTGTCCATTCATTTTGAGATGCTTTTCTGCCCATAAGGATCGTAAAGAGTAGTTATTGTATCCTTTCTGTCAACTGAAACCAGTCTGGTCATTATTCTCTGACAATCTAATCAACATTGTGTTTTTGCCAGCAGAACTAGTGCATGTTGTTTTTGCACCATTCTTTGTAAACTCTAGAGATCTAGAGGTTGTGTAAAAATCCTAAAAGAGCATGATTATGTGCATCAAGTTGCCGAAAAATAATTGGCTCATGTGCAGATTTACAAATGTTCAGGTAAGTGGCAGGTAAGTGGTCTGGATCTCAGATGTGAACAAAGTACATGCCCTAATCGATGTTCGAATAGAAATATTGAGCAATATTAACTGAATATCTTGAGCCTATTTAATTTGCTCTTGGCTGCTCCCATCAAGGGGTCACCACCCAATGGACCATCCAATCAGCACACAACTTTGGCACAGGTTTTATGCCAGACGCAACCCTCCCATTTTATCCAGGCTTGGGACTGGCACTGCATGCAGTGGCTGGGTAGTATGGGGTGTGGCAACCCACCAAGGGGCGGGGCATGAACCCAGATCCTCAGATCCCCGGCAGAACAACCCAAAGCCTTAGCCGCCCTATCATCCAGAGATCGCTGGTTCGATTCCCGGGTGATGCTGTAACCTCTCGCAGCTGGAGGTATAGAGAGAGCTGATTGGCCGAGCTCTCTCAGAGGGGAGGGATGAGAGGTACTAAGTGCTCCCACATTAATCACGGCTCGACAGCCAATCAGGGGCGTCTGTGAGCTCATGCAAGTGGAAGGAGCAGAGTGTGTTACTCCGCCCCCAACGGTGCGTGAGCGAGCAGTTCGAAAAGATGCGGTCGGCTGGCGTCATGTGGTTTGGAGGAAACACTTGATAGTCTTCGGCCCTCCCGACTGAGTGGTAGTAGAAGCTTAATGTGGGAGCCCCCTAGTGACTGGGAGGAATTGGACATGACTAAATTAGGGAGAAAATCTGGAAAAAATCCAAAAAATAAAAATAAAAATATAAAAGAAAATGTCAATTTTGGCTTCAACTACCCCAACCCACCTACACAAGTAGTTCATAAATTATTCACATTATACAGTATAATCTATATTCACATCAAGATAGGCTTTGAACGCTTCATCTATTAAATTGAGGTGGACTGTGTAGGTTGTCTGCTTTCATGTTGGGGTTATTAAGGACAGCTACTTCACAGTTAAGGCCGCTAGAGCAGAGCTGCATGACTCTCATTACAGAGAGGTTATCATTCTCTCCCAACGATTAATAGCAGCTGTTAAAGAGAGTTAAAAATGTGCCTCAGATAACATGATCAAGTCTAAATAACAGGAGAAGGTGAAATGAAACAATGGAGGACAGAGTATAAATTGATGCATGTTTTCTTACATGTGTTTCAGAATATGAGGGGAGTTTCATATAAACTGTCAGCATGAATTCTACTTTTCTTATTTTTACAGCTCTTTCATTTTCCTCTGTGCTGCAAGACATGAATTATTGTGCATTAGTGGCGAGCTTTGCTTACAAAAGTGCTTAGACTAAAGTCATTATTTTTCATCCCTTGATTAATATCTGTCCTCGGACAGGATAACGGCCTGGTAGAAAACAAGGTGCAGAGTGGAAGTGAAGCCAGAGAAGAAGTCATCCACATCCATTTTATGAGGCCATAAAGGAGCGGTAGTGTCCTGCTGGTGTCTGTGTCTCATGTTGCAGATCTTGTGCCAGGCTGCCTTTATACACTGCACCACCATCATAGACATGCATATAAAGCGAGGAATTAAAAGTCTGTAACCATGGACAAAAATTTATTTATAAGTTAAAAATTATTAATATTTAAAAGTATAAATTAATACAAGAATGTTACACATTTCTTAATGTATCAAAATTAATCTTATTGTATATTTGATGACTTCCGCCAAAAATCCAATGTACCTTTTGGGCAATTCTGATAAAGGAAAATTAATAGTGCCTTTAGATCCAGTCTTTTGTGCCACTTTGGAAAAGAAAACAATAAATTGAACCGTATGTGATAAATTTAATCAGGCATCAGAGTTAATGCTTTCTCTGAATAAAAAAATTTTTTTTTTTTGCCACTTTGTAGTAGGACTTCCAGTGTTTTTACTGAATAAATAAAGCATCATACATACAGTGGATGATTTGTACTAGTCACATGGTACTGTCAGCAAATGAATTTTGCCAATTTAAATGTTATTTTAATTATTTGATTTCAAATACAATAAAAAATTTATTTTAAAGGTTTTAGAGAAGCTTTAAATGGCAGATACTACTACTACAGTGGGTGCGGTGTTTTCTTCATGTCCATGTGGGTTTCTTCTTCATTTTCCATAAACATGCTAGCAGGTGGATTGCTGACTCTAAATTATCCATAAGTCTGAACAAATGAGTGAAAGTGTCTGTGCATGGATCCCTGCGGATAAACCTGTTATGCCACGAAGGGGTATATTACTGGATTATGCCTGGTGTTTCTAGTTTTGTCTCCAGATCCAGTGCAACCCTGACCAGGATAAAGCATAACAGGATAAGTTACTGATTTTAATGTTCTTTAAAAATGCTCATGAAGTAATATAAGGATATTTAACACTCCCGTCAAAGGGTTGCCACAGTGGACTATCCAATTTGCATACAACTTGGCACTGATTTGATGCCGGATGCCCTTCCATCCCATCCTATCCAGGCTTCGGAGTTGAGCCTGGGCCCATCAGTGAGCCAAGGATATATAACACTATTCTTCTATTTTTAAAAGCTATCACAACCTTTTAAAAGACGAGGTGAGAAAGTGGCTATAAAATTAAACAACATAAACAATACAAGTGTGTTAATTGAATTTTTATTTGTTCATCATTTATTTTTACTTGCTTGATTATAAGCTGATTAGATTAATTTGGAAAAAAAAATCAATTCAAAAAGTAATTCAATCACACAGCAGGGTCGTGTCTTATGGGAAAGTTGTGCAGATGTTGTCTGTGTGTCCCACCTAAGCACATGATAATAAATAGCCATCTGTCTGCTGAGTGTGCTCATGTCCATGTGTCTGGCAGCTGTGTTAGGGAGGGGGTAGCTGGTCGATTATGTAACACAGCACATAATATCAGTATCACTTATACTAAACACAGACACAGTGCCTCCACTTTATGAACATCCATCTACATGAATCTGTTGTATATTTGAGTTTGTTCACTTTCCTAGAGCTTAGAAAACATAATTGTTCTTTGAACAAGAGTTCACTTCGTGCAGGTTCCTGGAATTATGAACGTTTTATGTTGCATGAGCTGTTTGACTGAGTTAGACAAACGTTTTTGAAAGTTGATTTTGTCCTGGAGAAAATATCTGGATGGAAAATAACTGCAAGGATAAACATTAGGAAACATTGTACATCATTTCTGTTTTTCGGGCAAGAACTGGAGTTACATTTTCTGTTTGAAGTGAGCATTAGAAAATAGATAGAAAACACATGAGCTCTGAAGACAAAGATAAACAGAAATATGTAGAAGAGAAATGAATAACTCAAGTATGGATACAATGTTTTATGATCAGAATGTTTTACGGTCAGATTTTAAATGTACATAGATTTTCCCATTGCTTGGCCCACCTATTTGGTTTTGTTTGATCATCATCCAGTGTCATGCAGCCCTGTTCCTGGGTAGCCATAAGTTTGTCATGATTGTACCTTTCTGAGACCCTACAGTATTTGTATTGGTTCAATTCTGCCAATTATTTTCCTGTACTTCCTGCAATTTCCGGAATACATGTAGACTAATTTAAAATAATAGACATTAATAATCAAAACCAGGGTTCAGGTTTATGTTCAAGATTATTTACCATGTGCACGAAATGTCACTGACAATTTTACATTAATATGCTTGTTGTGAGGCTCACAAACTCTACAACTGTGCAATATAAATAAAGTATGCTTCCAATAATATAAGAGGAGGAGAAGATGAGGGGGGAGATTATTTACAAATACAGATTCTTTGCAAATAAAATATGCAAAATGAGCTAAATATTTTAGTAACTGTGTGTATTACATAATTTCGAAATTACAAAGTGGGAAACTCATTCAGAACTGATCAACATGCTAGGCAGCTAACTCGGGCGAGTGATGTATTTTTCCATTTATACAAGAAACTGTATAGTCAGTGTTTTATGTACATTTGTACATTTGTTTATACATGATGCCATGTATAAGCCATGTTGATGTGATGTCATTCTGTAAAGGAGGGGGGGAAGACTCGGATTTTATGTTATGAAAGACACTCCCTATTTCATCTTTTGAAAAAAAAAAAAAAACGGTTCACCAAACTCTGCAAAAATAGTAAAAGTACCCTAAAAATGTCGCGCATTCAATAGAACCATTGCTTGCACTGCAGGTAGTCCCCGACTTATGAACATTTGAACGGACCCTATATTGTATGTTTGTGCGTTTAGGGGGGCGGGAGAAATAAGTAGACCTCACCAATTTAAATCAGTCTGGAAGCACAATGATATAAAATGGCTGTTCTGTAAAGCAGTCTTGATGCTGAATAATCTTAATGTCCTCAACAACATCCTAAAATCCTCAACAAAACACATTTCACTGTCCAATACAGCGGAAAACAGCTCTTAGACATAATGCCGTCCAGGATTCCCCTCACAATTTAAAGGAGCAGTGACAACAGTATGAGGTTAAGTACTCCTTTGGCGCAGTTATGGTTTTTGGCCACATGATGGCAGTGTGGGGAAAGGGGACAGAGATTTTGTCTAGATTAGATTAAGTAGATTGGTATGCTTTACATTTTATATTTGTGTCAAAGACGCGTATAAGAATCACTTTATCGGACTTAAAAACAAATCTGACTTATGAATGTGCTCCTGGAATGGAGCTTGTTCGTAAGTCATGGACTACCTTTGTGCACCTACCGTAGATACCTAGATCTAGGTATGTTTTTTTTTTTTTTTTCCTAGAAAGAAACATGCTTTTTGTAAATTTTTTATGGGAATTATGACACATTTGCCACTGTTTGCAAGTTAGCTCAGTAGAGCTTTATGGTACATATTCTTATAATAAAATGATGAAAGCATCAAGTGCAAATAGAACAAACATTGTAAAACAATGCTAAAGTCGTCCAAAATATGCAATAATCACATTTGAACAGTTGATATTGAGATGTGTCTGCTACTTATGCCCTGTAAAGCCTTCATAACGGCTCTCATCTGAGATGCAGTTAATTGGTGATTTCTGAGGCTGGTGACTCTAAATGAACTTCAACTCTGCAGCAAAGGTAAGTTTTGGTCTTGTTTTCCTGGGATGGACTTCAACCAGTTTTACAGATGCACTTGACAATACTGTTCTTGCAAGAACTATTCCAGAACATCTGACCTTTGTGTCATAAAATAACAACTGACTGTTGTTTTTGTTTTTATTATTGTTACTCAATTATATACAGTAAGTCCATATGTGTTATTCCATAGTTTTTTTAAGTATTGTTCTAGAATGTAGAAAATATTAAAATATTCAATAGTCATGGTTGTATATTTAAATATCATGTACAGTATAAATATGAGGCAAATGAAACAGTAAGGTAATAATATTATGTCAGAAATGTTTAGTTCTGTGCATTCCTTTTTGTTCTCTTTATCTGTACCACATAATGTCTCATTGTATTAGTGGACATTCTCAGATTGTTCAAGTTCATTGAAGTCTTTGATGCTCTATGTCCTATAACAGAACCTTTCTAAAAATCAGTAGATAGTAGCCTATGTCTCAAGTCAAGTGTGATAACCTCTCCACCTAATTTTTTTCAAAGCCAGGTTATTATTTAGTGTTGTCTGTCATCAGAGTAGCCTAAGAATGTATACACTGCTGTACATTATGATATATTTCCACTATATAACACTTTTGCCTGTTTACCTACGAAGTGCTGGAGTTTGAGCTCAGCAAAGGACTGATCGGATGTGTTTTTCTTTAAGCCCTTGCACATTGTTTCCTACTGTTTCTGCACAGCATGGTGCAAACACAACATACCACTGGGCTAAAACTTTAATCTTGTGTGTCATTGATTTGACAGATGTAGTTCAATTGCTTTTCATTAAAGAAAGCATAATATTTGCTATATGTTTAAAAGCACAAGTAATAGGTTCATACTTAGCAGCTTATATTAATGCCAAATATAACAGTCTATTTTTTTTTTTTTCATATTTATGTCAATGGCCTATTTTTACAATGGCCAAAATAATATTGTGCCAGTTTACTGACACAAGTCTACCACATACCGAAATGAATAATTTCACCTGGATTCTAAAAACTCCTGACTTAATACTAATACTTAATCATACATATACAAAAGCTGTAGCAAGAGTAATGGCTATTCACTATATCCTAGAAAAGCATGGGTTTTCATTTGAGTCTGGTTGCCTTCAAGGTTTCTTCCTCACAGTGTCTCAGGACGTTTTTTTCTTGCCACTGGGATCAAAATCAACACCTGGATTTTTGTTACAGCTTCCTTTTGACTAGCTCATTGTTAAAAGTGGTCTACAAATCTGCAGTCATGCTTGCATCTGAATGTCAGAAGGTTTATGTTGGGAAGGTTATCAGAAATATTTGTTTACTGATTTTGCAAAGTTTTTTTTCTGTAATGTAATACACTGTATATGAAATATTTAATCCTACAATACTAATATCTCTAGGCAATATGCAAGACATTGTTGACTTAACCACCTGTACACTACAATACATAATATTGAATGTCATATTTTTTTCTGTGGTATATTTTTTTCTGCACTTGCTGACCCACAATTACTTCATATTTATTAAGGTTTGCATTCTTTTCATTCAGGTAATGTAAAAAAAGAATTCTGGCAAACGTAATATTTTCAGTGTACATTTATAGATATCACAGTGATGCACATAGGTGGTGAAAAGTAATTACTGCTAAGCACAAATCAGAGTAGCATTTTGTCTGTCATATATGAGCAACCAAGTCATGGAATGTTAAGTTGTATTTTTGTAAAGGAATGACAATCTTATGTCATCTCAACAAAAACCAAAAACAAATCTCAACAAAAACCAGTGCTCACTATTTTAGATGATGTTCCCACCCAGCCAAACCAAAAGACCAATAGAGAAAACAAAGTCCTTATTCTAGAAGCACTAAAGTTTAACACTCAAAATTCACAAGGTTGTACGTTGTTTGTACAGACTTTTTAAAAAGCATTTTTGTCATAGGAATCTATTTCTTAACTGCAACTGCCATATTGTTTGATGTACAACAAATTAATGACTAAGTAATAAGTTAATCTTTTTTTTAAATGAGAAAACTGATCAAGCCTATAAAAGTGAAAGCTGTCCAATCAATTTGCAGTTGAAGTAATGGCTGTGTAAAATAAAATAAATTGTTTTTAAAATCACATTATATATATTTTTCACTTTGTCAAATTCACTACTTTATTTATTTTGTATTCATATGTGCCAAGTGTAATGTATTCAAACATGCAGGTTTGATAATCAAAATAAGAACTGAAGTGCTGTATGTTAATTAAATCTATAAAATGTTTTTAGTGACAGCATTTGTCAGTATGTGAGATTTTAGAGGGATTATAAATGTTCTATAGTGCATAACATTATTATTCACTGCCTTTCATTGTGCAATGGAATCATTTATTTCCATGATATTACTCATTCCATTTTTACATGGCTCAAAAAATGACTGACACATGAACCACCATGTTCACCCTTACCATAATGAAAGCTAAGGTTTATACATGTATACAGAAAATAACCAAGAACAGGGGTTATTACTTCTTTCTTGGTTAATACATGGTTAATAGAAAAAGTATGGTAGTATATGGTAGTAATATAAGTACTGTATGTTAAATAGTAAGTACACATACAAATACATGTCAGAAAGCACATATTATTTAATTATATCATGAAATAAAATGTGGGCATAAAATGAAATAAATGTAAATAAATAAATGCTGGAACAAAACTGTCATTTTCTTCTTAAAAAAAGCAGACTCTTTCTTTCTCTCTGCTTGCCTTTCTCACTTTTGACCTCAAACTTTCTTTCTATGATTTAATCCTCACAAAATGAATGGTAAGATTTTCCAGGCATGGTGCATGACCTACTTTTAAAAGACATAGTTAAGTAGCATGTGGAAAACAGTTTGAATCCTGCTTGAGTTTACCATGCTGGACTGCACTTGCAATTACAAATAATTAGACAAGATTAAATCAGTGCAGGCACATAACAAAGGCCTATAACCACCACAGACAAAATGGTGAACTTCATAACGTCACTGTAATTTGGGGTTATTTCAAGGAAGACACATGGATGTTTCAGACAATTCCAGAACTGTTGGCAGCATTCAAAAAGAGGACATAATTACTTTATAAAATAAATATTACTCACAATCTAAATCAGATTTAATTTTCTGTTAACAAAAAAGCACCCTATAAGAAAAAAATGTTAAATTAGTAATTTTCTCTCTCATGATTAATGTGACCAAATAACATTTAAAATAAATACAAACACATTGGTTTTGTTAAAACATATTAATTCATTTCAGTCTCCAGGAACTCTGCTGTTGATGGTCTCTGCTGTAGTATGAATTTTCTACACTAATATAAATGTCTTTGCCATTTATCACCACTGGGGAAAAACAATAGACTGTTGAAAAGAAATGGTATAAAATACTATTGTGTGTATTGTTTGTCAAATCTGGTCTATAATCAACAAGTACTATTTCAAAATCCTGTAAAACAAGCCCCTATGGACTATTTATTCTATGATCTGGTGTGATTATTGTCTACGTCCTTGTGCAACTGAGTTTTCACTTTGTTTTGCCTGAGCTGCATTAAAACCCTTTATTGCACATGGATCCTCACTGGATACACTGGTTACAATGGATTATTAATGGATAAGTTTTGGTTGCACTGTGGTTAGTGGTCTGGAGCACTTGTGAATAGTGGTGGTACCAGGAATGTTGCCAGGCACCATGATATTTTATCACCATGACTCATGATTCCTCTGCATTCTTGTTAAAGACATGCTAAAAAAAGAAACTCATATAATAATAATAATAATAATAAATATGAGCAGCCCTTTCTTCATGAGCAGCAGTTTGTAAATGACGAGGTTATTTCATGTGTCTGTGAAGAAGCAAGCCCCTGCCTTCACCGTCGGTCCTTGGTTCTAAATTATGACACAATTTTTGAATTGGCAAAAATACAAAGGATATATTTAATGATGTAAAGCAATTGCAATTTTTCCAGACACTACACAGGCTGTTGACAGATTAGAGTCAAATAAAGAGATATCAGTTATTAATTATGGCCTGGATGACTGGTGGGGATGAAATGACAAAACTTACTTGTATGGAAATAATTTGTGTTTTTAAACTTTGCATGAAGTTTTAAAAACCTAAAACAATTTTTGTTTGTTGAAGAAATTGATAGAAACTATTCCTGATTTATACCCTTATACTGATTTATACCCTTCCTATATGAATCATAATCAACAAAACTCATAAATCAACATAAATTTGTTTTAAACACAGAACTTAAATTGTAATCTTTTTTTCACTATAGGAATGATTATCTGCGAAAAACTGTTAATTTGTGATATTGTATGGACATTATTAGCACATTTGATTTTATCTTTATTTAGTTCTTCAGAATTATATAATTAAATAAACTGCATTAACACACTTTAACTAGGATTATTTATACTTAATAATTTAAGTTATTTATAACTACAGTATAGGATTATATTATAATTTTAATACATTTCGAACAATAATAAACATTGTCTTTCATTTAAATATTTATAGAGATCTTGACATCATTTATCCACCCGCCACCAGGAGATTGTTTATTATTATTATTATTTTACAAGAACGAGACTGAGGCTACTACACATGTATCAGTTTGTTGTTTTTGTTCTTAGCTGTTTTTGTTCTCTTCCTCTCTTCATACTGTATGCAGTTGTTATTGCTCACGCCAGCAGTTACTGCTGCATGAGGATGATGGGTTGGATGCACCCAAGTCTCACACAGGGGTGGGGAGAAATGTTATTCTTTGCTTGCCAATTACATTGAATTGAGAAAACCAACCACTTTATTATGTTTTTAACATTATTATTTATATTATTATTATTATATGATATTTATGGGGGTGGCACGGTGGCTTAGTGGTTAGCACTGTCGTCTTGCACCTCCAGGTTCCGGGTACGATTCCCGACTCGAGTCTGTGTGCATGGAGTTTGCATGTTCTCCCCGTGGTTGGTGGGTTTCATCTGAGTACTCCGGTTTCCTCCCACAGTCCAAAAACATGCAGATTAGGCTAAATTGCCCGTAGTGTGTTAATGAGTGTGTAAGTATGTGTGCCCTAAGATGGACTGGACCCCATCCAGGTGTACCCTGCCTTGTGCACTAAGTCTCCTGGGATAGACAGACTACAGGCCCTGACATTGACATTGTATAGAGGGTAGAGAAGTATGTGTAAACCCAACTACAGGCAGATGTTACACAATTAAACACTCTTACAGTATATTAAATAGTGATTTTTTTTTTATTCATAACCAAATGTTGAAGTGATTGTCTCCAGGACTTTTTCATCAACGTAGATTGATTGGTAGAACATGTATTATTATGTAACACCCTGTTCCCAAACATGCTGTGCTTGACAATGGAAATATGATTCCAGACAACCATTTTAAACAAAGGAGGATACAAAACAGATTACCGCTGGAGCACGTCTTTATTCAGGAGCTGAAATGAGTGCAAAATGTGCTCTGCTTTGCTAGGGTCCATCCTTAAAACAAAACAATTACTGTCACCAAGATCAACGGAAAGTAATGCCTGTCCAAAGGAGAGATGATTGAGCTAGTTCACTTCGGACTTCCCCTTTGTATGAACTGACTAACACATTTTTCCCCATAAATGCCAAGTGAAACACAAACATGTTAGACTTTTGTGATAAAGAACTTTTGGTCCTTGAGATAATATTTTCCACAAAGTAGTATAAAGAACAAACAAATATGCTCCAAAACTACATGACTGCATGGCAATAAATATAAAAAAATTGTTATTTCTGGATGTGTAGAAATATTGTTCATGAATAATAGGAAACTTATTTGACAGTTTTGGAAAATATGAATCAATTTTAATCTTAAATAAATGAACCATTTACTTTTGTTCTTAAAATGTTTGTCGACAAGGGAAATAAGTTACTTGCATGATTAATTTTACAAACCAATAAAGATGATAACTCTGTTATAAATTCATAATATTGCCAGACTGTAGAGAAATCTATGTATTATTCTCTCACCTGTTCAAATGACCTTCTTCTGTTATGAGTAAAAAAACAACCATCAGTAAGGTTGGCAATTTTCAGATCAATGAAACCTCCCCTTATTTTCCTCACATATTAAAATGGTAACATTATTAAAAAAACATTAATGATGTACATAATATCTTTATTCAGTATTCGACCTTTCCTGAGCAAATAAAATTACCTTTTTTATCTGCCCTAATATGGGCAATATTTCCAAGCCAACTGCCATTCAAGGTAAAAGGATAGAAAACATGAGTACACAGTTATTTAAAAAATTACAAAAAATATGTTCATGGACAATTTGTTACATCATTATTTTATAGGTCATTGCAATTGTAAGGCTTGTGATTTGTATCAAACAACTTAGGATCACCAGCAGTAATAAGAAGCCATCAAAGCCATTTTCACTGGCAGTTGTTCAGGATAAAATGTTCCTGACGATGTTAATAAACTGAGCACACATGCTTGTATTTCCTCATATACAGACTGCTTTTTAAAAGTGCTTAATAATGCAACAGTTAAAGAGAAAATGTTATTTTAAGTATTATATTCTCTCTGACAGAAACAGTATGTTAGTTTAGGCTGTACTTGCTGTGGTTGGCAATAGTTCATTTATGGACTTGGCAAATAGAGAGATTGTAGGAGGATGACTTGTAGCTGCCAGAGATAACTGGCATTCAGAATGTCCTTTGTTACCATTTCCCAGGGATTGGGACCCCGCACTCATACCAGCCCACAAACTGATGAGCTGTACGCCTGCCAATGGGCCCAAAACCTACAGGCTCTTGTCTATACGATCGATAGTAACCTGAAATGTAGAAAAGGTTGTATGATTAGTGCTCATGATGAAAAGTAAGACCAATGCCAGAACAAAAAGCACTGTATTTTGCCTGGATTTGTACCTTGAGCTTGGGGTAGGTAGAAGGAAAGGGTTTGTGGTCCTGTTCTTCCATCCAAATGTGAGTCTACAAACTGACAGTGGTCTTCTCCATTTCCAAAAGAATCAGCAATACTGTAGAACGTTTCTGAAAATGTAGGAAAAAGAATAGGTCTTATTCTACCTAAACTGAAAGGGATTCAATTTGATAAAAATTATGGAAACATGAATGGTACAGACTGATCCTGAGCAGGGGCGTCAAACTAAAAATATGTTTTGGCCACATCAATCTGTTTATGAGTGTGTGACAACAGATTATCTAGTCTATTAAGACCAATAATCTGTTTCCATCCATACATCTAGAAACCCCTGTAGTCCAAGTAGAGACCATGGAGGCCACTGGTGACCATTATATTTATTCCTATTTTTACGACTATGGTAGACATTCCTCCAGTCAACATTCACACACGCATTCACACACTACGGGCAATTTGGGAACGCCAATTAGCCTAATCTGCATGTGTTTGGGCTGTGGGAGGAAACTAGAGTACCTGGAGGAAACCCACCAAGCACGGAAGAACATGCAAACTCCAAGCACACAGATATGGGAATCAAACACAAAATGTAAATGTAATTGTAAACCTGACAATGCTAACCACTAAGCCACTCTGCTGCCAATAATCTGGTTCTAGAAGCGATAACACTTATAATTGATATTATATATGGCGTACACCAAGGTAAATTGGCTCTGTTTAAGCAAAGATGTGCAAATAAACCAAATATCAATAGTACCCTTAAGTCCTTCTCCCATAAAGATCTTGTAGCGCAGTGAGTTGCACAGGACTACACCCACAAACTTCCTGTACCAGGTGCGCTTGACAAACTGACTTCCTTTACAGGAACTGTGGGCAGGGTTGTACCTAAAGGTGAAAGGAATCCAAATAGGCTCGCCACCTGGGAAAACAGGAATAATGTGTTTCTCAACAAAGACAAATTTAGAGACATGAGACTTTGATGTGAAATTGATGTGAGTGACCATGATAGGGATTTTGCGTTTGTATAGACCCAAAGAGAGAACAGTACCTGGAGGTCTCTCGATAAGAAGAGGGTCATCTGTAAAAAAGGACAGTATTCTCTTTGACATTTCAATAATGATAAATGTTTTCCATTAAAAAAAAAAAAAAGGTAACATTGAAACTAAAATAAACATTAAAGACAAAGCTAAGTCCCAACTGGAGAGGTTACTGACCTGATTCTGTAACATAAGTTATTGTTTCGCTGATCGGTCCGAGACCAAAAATATTCTTTGCTTGAACTCTGAAGTAATACCTGAAGGAAAACAAAGAACATTTGTTTTTTGAATCAAAGCAATGATAAACCTGTGTACTTAAGAATTATTGCTTTACAATTTACTCCTAATAACTAATCCAGATGACTAAAGATGATATATTTTAATTGAATTATTATATATTGTAATATACTTATTTTTATTTATTAATTAGTCTTTTTTACTGCAGCAGGTAGCATTATTTTATTATATTGTCGCCAACAGCACCTCCATTTCTGTAATTGATAACAGCACCTTATTATATACTGTAGTCCATGACTGCTGGGGAAAGTGCTATAGCAGTAACAGACCTGTAATATCCTTTATTCTTCTTCGATATTCTCCAGAAGTTCATCAAACACATTTATTTACTTGCTGTAGTTTCACTTTATTGATCACTTAACAGAAAGTAACAATTGGCCCTGTATGAATGCATCATGTATTGCTACATCTCTGTTGCATTTTGCCGCCAAACAGATGTAAGTTTAAAGCTTCTAAAGGATGTATTTGCAGTGGTTTTCCAAATTAAAGTTAAAAAATTATAGAAAGATTTCATAAAAGAAAAAAAAAAAGGGAAAAAAACATAGTGACGTTTAAGAAGCATTCAGTGAAGGACAACCTCTTCTTAAATTTCGTGTGTGTGTGTGTGTGTGTGTGCGTGCAGAAGGTCACTACCTTCACGCTTCGCCTCTTTTTATTCGAGACTCATTTAATGACATAATATCTGTGTGGCTGGATCAGATTAGAGAAGCTATATGGAAACTCTGACCAAAATAAAGTGGGAAATACAGGGAGACAGCCTGAGACAGGAAGGCCTATTCCCTTGACAGTAAATCTGAGTATAACTGTAAATTAAAGTATCACAAAGTCCCATCATCTGTACATGTGTGTGGATATAATAGACTACACAGTGACAACATTTTTTTCTTTCAAACCCTTTTAAGTTTTTTCATATTTTGTAATGTTACACACTCATCTTAAAATGCATTAAAATCCTTTTTTTCCTCGTCATTCTACGTATAATCCTCCACAATGACAATGTAAAAACAGGTTTTTAGAGTGTTTTGTTGATTTATAAAAAAATAAAGAGTGAATTCTTCCATTCACATAAGTATTCACACCTATCGCTTAATACTTGGTTAAAGCATGTTTGGCATCAATGACAGCCTCAAGTCTGCTTGGGAATGTAGCTCCAAGCTTGGCGCACCTGTCTTTTGGAGGTTTCTTCCATACAGAATTGTTTAAGCTCAATCAGAATGGGCAGCATCAGTGCACTTCAGGTCTTTCCAGAGATGCTCTATTGTGTTCAGGTCCAGACTCTCCATGGGCCTCTCCAGGACTTGTTGTCCTAAAGTGTTTTCTTGGCAGTATGCTTTGGGTCGTTGTCTTCTTGAAATGTCCAAGATCGTGAGCACTCTGAGCAACTGGAAAAGGTTTTAACTCAGGATAGTGCTTTAGTTTCTGCATCCGTTTGTCTGTAGGGATGGTTTTAATATGATGATGTTCGGTGCCTGATTTCCTGATTCCAAATAGTTCAATCTTTGTGTCATCAGAACGGAGGATTTTGTTTCTCATTGTCTGAGAATCCTTCAGAAGCGTTCCTGGCAAACTCCCAGCAAGCTGTCATGTGCCTTTTAGTGAGGAATGGCTTCTATCTGGCCACTGTACCATGAAGGCTTGATTTATTGTATCCTTCCCCAGATCTGTGTCTTGACACAATCGTGTCTCACAGGTCAACAGATATTTCTCAACCTCATGGCTATGTTTTCACTCTGACATATACCACCTACAGTGAGAGCTTATATACATATGTACTGATTATGTCCAATGAAGTCAATTAGATACAGGCCGACTCCAATCAATATGTAGAAGCAGTTCAAGGATCACTGATAGGAGTAGGATGCACCAGAGTGAAAGGGTCAATATATTTATGTAAATGGAATATTTCAGTCTTTTTTTTATTTTTTATAAATTAACAAAACACTCCAAATGCCTGTTTTTACTTTGCCATAGTGGAGTATTGTGTGCAAAGTGATTAGAAAAATAGGATTCGAATCCAGTGTGAAACATTGGAAAATGTGGAAAACTCATTTCAAAGATCTGACAGCACGGTATGTATTAAAAATTACATAAAATATTAAAACCTTATATTTCACTAGGCTGTGAATCAATAGAAATTTGGCATTTGTTCTCGTCAATCACAATTTTTCTACGACAGGCAAAGAAAACATACCCGTACCAACCCACCCACACACACACGCACACACAAAATCAAGCAAAACACTTTTCATTTCTACATTCCAATCTTGTGATCTATCGACATTCTGACACGTGTAAAGACTGTATACAAGCACAACATTTTAAAATTAGTCACCAGCTTCTGTCGGCTGATCAGCTTAAGATTCGAATACCTGTTTTTTTTTTGTGTGTGCACAAGGAGCTTAATGTGAAGGAATGTTATAGACGCACACTCTTTTGGAGTGGATGATGTGTGTTAGGTCAGATCTGGTAGCTCCACATCTGTAAGAAATGTCCAGGCGTTCCATAAGCATTTTTTCAGATCTACTGCAACTATGACTACTAAGCACCTCCATGGCCAACTCAGAAACCAGAATTCTGACAAGACCCGGGTGCGTTTTTGTTTATGTGCAGCTGTAGGGTTCATAAGAGAGACACAAGTCACAGATCAGTGAGCCTGAAAAGAGTAAAAAAAAACAAAAAAAATCTAGTGAAGCTGCCAGGATCTAGCGAATGGGCCATATGCTCCATATTAGCCACATTCTGCAACATAAAATACCAGTATTCTTTAGCTCGTTTGAAACGAATCAGACGTGTAATCTTGTTCCTTTTGAATTACTTAGAGTTGAACTGACAGCTGTCTCTTTTGCACCATGAAAGATAAATAGAGGACAGTAGTGGGAGTGGGTGTTTTGCCCATTGCATTATAATAATATAGTATAGATATACTTATTAGTAACATACATCAGAGTTTCAGCTATCATGAAATCTATCATGAACATTTGCTCAGCCTAAACACCTTCTGTACTGCATATAGTACAAAGCCAGCTAGTAGGTGTGACTTAAACTTTGCAATATATTGTATATATACAGTAAGTCAAGCTTTAGACATGGTGGTTGAAGCACTGATCTGAAGACTGAAAGACTGTGCAACTGCTTTCCTCTGTCATGATGCATGAACTTTAAACACAAACACCCACTTCAGGGCACAAATCAAAATAGTTTATCACCATGTTGACTCTCTGTCTCACTGAAAGATGAATGGGTACTGCAAAATATTTGCACAGAACAAAATGATGTTTAGACTGAGGTTTGATGTTGGAATCATAGGTCTGGTGTGCCATAAGATGACATCAGCTCACATTCTGTGTCAAGCTTATTGAGGTATTTGTTTTTTCCATGCTGTCCACCAATCATTCTGATTGATGAATGTTTTATTCATCCCATTCTGAGACGAAGAAAAATTATTCTGTGTTGATCGCATTGTTACCATCAAAACCTAAAAAATAAAAAATATACTATAAATCATGAAGTTTATTTATCTTTATTT
>JAQMYJ010000020.1:10393196-10408196 GCA_030014305.1 Clarias laeviceps
GGTGTTGGACAACTCTCGGATTGGGGGGGACATGTCCCCTCCGTCCCCCCCGGGATTTACGCCCATGGATTAGAATCACCAGCTTCTCTCTGCTGAGTGAAATGTTCAAGATTGGCTGTAATATACTGTATAAGGAGTTCAGAAAGATACAGCATACGTTAACCATTCAGACCTTTAAATGTTATGAGTAAGACTATGTATTTAAACAAACTCTGTATTTAGAATGAATATAATTGTGGTATTTCTGCACTGCTGATTTCGAACAAGCAGAAGGTTAGAGTTACAGTCAGCAGACCAGCTAGTCCAATCTAGAGGTTACAAACACATGCACTAGTTTCTTAGTGTCATGTAGGGAAAGCATATTATTTATTTTATCTATGTTTCTAAGATGTTAACAAGCGTTTTGGAGGGAGTTATATAAGAATGATAAACCAGCATCTTGGGTCTTGGCTGCCAAATTAACAGCCGTATTGTGGACAGATAAAATCCCCAATATAAGCATGTCTTTTTGAAAATTGTCTGGGAATCCAAGCTTTTAGTCCTTTAAAGAGTCTCTGTAGAGCTGCCCTGCTAAATGGGGCCAAACTGACAAATATAATTATAATATTTATAAAAGTGAACGTCGACATTGTTTTGTGGGGTTTTATGTGCAAGATATGGGACATAAACAGAGAACATGACACATAAAATCATTATATGTATTGTTTTAGGCTCAGTTTGTGCTGGGCAATTGGTAGCAGTCTCTTGAGTAGCATCTAACCGAGGTCAAAACCTGTCTATTTAAAGCCTTTGATATATTAAAATACAGCAATTAAAGGCTGGAATATATATATCCATTAAGGGCTACTGACAAGAGTTATGTGACAATGCTACTGTATCTTCACAAATGACTTGAGATGTACATTAGGTGTTGTCACTGTTGCTTATGTAATGACGCAGGAAATTCTATTTTAATTTAGACATTCACACTTCAAATCTTAATTTTTTTATTTTAAAATTAAAATATTTATCTATATTTAAGGATTTTGCCAGACAATTCATTTATATCTATACATTTTTTTGCATTGGATTTTTTCCCTACAGTATCTATATAAATAAAAGAGGCTTTGTCTGTAAACTGGTCAGAACTCGATCTTTCGATGATATCTTTACGTTTCATACATTGGAGGAACCGAAACCAGTCTATTAACCAGTTTATTCTTCCCTCTGCATCAGTCTGAAGTGAGGATGTCTAACGTATGTTAGAACTGACAGTGTTATGAGCTCAAATCAAAATGTTTGATGTAAAAAAATGTAAAAGTGATGTTATGAACAGTCATGTGCCGGATGTAATAATCTACTTTAAACAGGGAGTGCATTTGGCTGACAACGAAAGAAATACGACTTAGTGTAAACAAGGTGTAAGATACTCAACCTTACAGTGCAATAATCTACTTTTAAATAATATTGCAATTTAGCTTTAACCTTTTATCTAACTCTACAAACTCTTTCTGCTAGTAGAAGAACTGACGGTAAACTTCAACAATTCTGATGTTCAATATGACACTGATGAAAATCATAGACACAGAGCTTGTGCGTATGACAGTTCAATTTATCGACTACATTTATTTGACAGCTACCTGCTACTTTTACTCCCACTAAAAATTGGGAAAGAGGGAAGATGGGACAGCAGCTGCCTGCCAAAATCCACATTCAAAACCAAATTTCCCAAGTTAAGTCATCTTAAATAACACATTATCTCCTTAACTGCTTAAAAGTTATTCTAAATTGCTTCATGAGTGCGAGCTTCCACTAATGCATGCTATCCAGTGCCCAAGTAAAATGTGTAGAAGAATAAGTTGTGATGGTTCATGATATTCAGCAGCTCAGACAAGCTGTGTGTGAGGTGATGAACAGGGTTTCTCTGTACACAGTACACAACTGCACCTACAGTACATGTCCTTCTTAAAGTCCTACATACAGCACCTGTGACTAGGTGGATTTAACTTATTGTGCCTGGACATTCGGTTTTAGGTATTAAAACATTGATATTTCTTCTTTCAAAAATTCATGAAGCCGAGAAGAAGAAGTTTGTGGTACCGGCAAGAATTTAAAACTACTTCCCTACTTACAATGCTAAAATCTTTGCTACGTTCAGGAGAATAGTGGATGACAGGCTGAGTCTAACTGAGCATAGTAATAATAAAAAAATAAGGCATACGATTTTAATGGTATAGGCAAAACAAGCGCAAGAGGTAGTAGTCCAATGAGTGCCAGTGCTCATATTTTGGAAAAACATTAAGTATTTTCAATGCTCTAGTGTAAAAAAGACATTAAGATGCCAATGACATACTCACAATTGACTTAATTTCCAGTGAAAAAAAACAAAACAAGGAAAAACAGTACTGAAAACAGCAAAAACTAGAGGTTCTGCTACTGCTTATTACTGATTGCAAGCAGTGATGAACTGCAGGAAGGTTCTGTAATGCATAGCAACACTGTCACCCCGAGAATCGACACAATGAGGAGGAGGCAACATTATACCAAGTATAAATAAACAGCCAGCTGACAAGCTACAATAAAGGTCTCTTCTGTCTCGGCCACTTCTAGGAACACCTGTGCATCTGCTCAATTACGCAGTTATCCACCAATTACATTGTAGCAGTGCAGTGAAGAAAACCAGTAAACCAGGATAGTGGAAAAATTGGAAATGCTTAGTGTAGTCCTTTCCAATCTTCAACCTCACAGTTTTGGTTAGAATGTCTGCCCTCTAGCATCACATTCCTGTTCTTGCCTGAAGGTGTGGAAACTGATTTACCCTTTTACAGTTGCAGCCCATATGACAGAAAGTTAGGTGTGTTATGCATTCTGAAATGTCTTTCTGCTCACCATGGTTGTGAAGAGTGGTTATTTGAGGCTTCCTGTAACCATGACCATGTTGGACATTTTCATGTAACCTCTTGCTACTGTACAGAACTGGGGTTCAGTGGATCTTAGTTTTGGTACCAATACACTGTGCATGAAAATCCCAGGAGATTTTCAAGAGCAATTTTTAAAATATTCAAAGCAGCCCTTCTGGTTTCATGTTTGATGTGAACATTAGCTGAATTTCTTGACCTTTAGCTGCATTTATTTAGTTTTGCACTGTACATTGCACTGCAGCCACATGATTGGCTGGCTGATTAAATAAATGGACAAATGAGCAGATGTGCATTTGTTCCTAATTAGGATTTAGTCATATTTAAGTGAGCTTGAATACTTACAGTAGGTTAAAATAGTGAACATCCACAAAAGTTGTTTATATAAACAGGGACAGGAAACTTTTGCATTGTATTTGAAAAAGAACGAGTTTTCCTAGTTAGTAACCCAAAATATGGAACAAATTATATAAAAAATGCCACTATGATAACAACACTACTTTTTGTAATGCTTCACTGTATTGACACAGGCTTATTCATTTAGCAATCAGCTAAGTTGATGCAGCCAAATTGTGATTGTACCCACATGGAGATACATGTCTTACACCACAATGGTTTTTAAAATGCTGCCAATCCAGTTATAGCTTTTACATATACAACTCTGCTCACTGTATTTACTTTAATGGAAACATGCCCAACAAATCACTAAAAACCTACAGCATTGCTATATGTGTGTTTATATAAGAAAAATAGTTCACCTGGAGTTTGGCTTGAGGTTCTCCATCGCTAAGTGGGTGCCAGATGAGAGACTAGCTGACCATCTGTTGTTCAGGACATCATCATAGGAGGCACTGTGCACCATATACCCTGTAGAGACAGACATCAGTGATGCACAGAACAGAACGAAATTTCTTTCAGTCAAATGAATAAACTGGAAAATATTTTTTGCTGCTACATTCTGGAAAACCTGCTATGCATTACACTACTGCTGATGGAGGTGCTTATAACCATGCAACAAAATATAGCACCTACTACCATTACACGTAACTTGAGTTTAAAACTAAGGCTCGTCGTGTACAGTATATTAAAATCAGTAAACGTATTTAGAGTTGATGTTGCACAAACTGAAATAAGGAGAAAAAGACGGAAACAGTATGGAATGGGAAAGAACGGGGTGAGGAAAACAACTGCTATCTGTTTTAGACATCAAGCAGTCTCATGGTTGCTTCAAATCTCTTCAGAGGGAACATATTTAAACCACACAGAGACACTAAATATTAAAGTCTGACAAGAAAATCCAGTAATCTTAGAGACTCTGGCATGTACCTGGTCTCATAAGGAGTTGTCTATGTTTATAAATTAAAGATGAATCAACAATACTGTTAAGTCATGCAAATCAAAGGCAAAATGTGTTTCTTAGGTCATGCTAAAAGTCAGCACCTGACACCATGTCATCCTTCAATGGACGGGCCCAGTCCAAGATAACAAATGAGTGACAGCCCTCCATAGCAATCACAGTGATGTTGTGGGGCTTGTGTTTGGGTGGCTGCTTTTGGCTTGCTGTGACAGAGTCCTTCTCAATGAGATCAGCTAGCACATCCACCTGCAGGTACTCTAGAGCTTCAGTCAGGGAACATGGAGCACCAGGATCCTTCTGGATGTAGTTCACATATGGAGCTGAGAAAATGAAAGAAGCAGGGAAAGTGAAATAGGGAAAGTAATAAAATTGTTTTTTCTGTTGGATTTAGACCACATGTCCTACGGTACATTCCTGGTACAGTCTAGTACTCTGACTGAATGAAACTTTTGACTCATTGCGGTTCTGTGGTTTGTTTAGAGGGCAAGAAGTGGTTGTTATTTGAGAATTATGTTTATCTCTTATCTGTTGGCAATTGAATGGGCTTCGTCTCTATTGCTGGCTCATTGTGCTTCTCTGATTGCTATAGTCGAACAGCTGGGAGCATGTCCAGAAATTTAATTATGTTACAAGACACACACCTGGAGCTAATCAAATGATTCGGAGACATTGCTGACCAGATACAGACGTACACATGTCCCACCGTACTGAGTTATGAGCTAATACCCTAAGCCTCTGTTCCATGTGACATAAGGAAAGATGCTTAGATAAAAATGCTTAGAATATAATACATGGCAGAACATGCTCACACTGTGTACAGTAGTTTTCATTTCTAAATGTGAGGGTCAAAAACACATGCAAGAGCAGTTCTGTGAAAACAGTGTACTGGAGAACTGGGGTTTAAAGGAGATTCGCTGGCTTGTTAAGCCTCTTTAAAGCATGACAACATACAACACTCTCTCACTTTCTGTCTATCGATGTCCTACTTGCTGATCCGGCTCTTTTTATTGTAAGTATACTAAACCATATTCATTGTCTCAATTATGAGTGCCATGTTCTGCATTACGGCAGTCTTTTGCATACTGTTAGCTCAGAAGATTTATTGCACCCGTATTTTACTAGTCCAATACTCCATATTCTAGTTTATCTTTTCTTCATCATGTTTTTGTTGTTCCCAGGGTGAAAATAACTGGCTAACTGCCATTAGTAGAAAAAGAATGGTTTGAACTCATGCAGAGTTCATTCGGACGTCTATAATCGGACCATTTTAAGGATTTTGAGTGCTGTGACAGCAGTTCTGCACTGGTGCTACTGGCTCCACTGGTATCTGTGGCGTTGACATCTGTGCTTGTTCCCTCAGTCCAGTAAGCCTGAGGAGCACTGTGGGGCTCGTTCGTAAAACAAGAAGGAGCTGGCTTATTATGTTGCTCATTCTTTAGAGTGTTTTTATATGATTTTTCCCAGACAAAAGCCGTTGATGTCAAGCTGCTGCCAAGAAAAGCACATTAGAAGAGACACGAGACCGTGAACTCTCACAACACATTTTAATATCCAGGGGAAAAAAAGGGATTTCCAGGTCAGGGTGATTTTTCTGACACAATTTACACCTTTGTATTGTAGATGACCTTCAAAACTCCAAGCAACTGTGGATGGTCTGATACTTTATGTATAAGATAACATCAGCTTAAACTTACTGGATAACTGCATGGAAAACAGATCAGAATTTGAAGAATGTATGAGAGGTAAATAAAAGTGTTCAGAGCAGTGGATTAACAACCGGAGTAGCTTGTGTAACTGGATATAAAGATTTCCATTAAGTCACAACTACGAACAAAAACACACTTCAAAAACAGGGAGAGTAGGAAACCATTAAGCTGAAGGTCCTTGACCATCCCACCATGATTCCCATGCTTGGAGCTGGCCTCAGATCAGAAGCTTGAGCTGGGAAAAGTAAATGAGTAAAGCAGACACAGTGCTGTTATGCTAACATCATAATTTATCTATACAGACTGTGCTGGAGAGGAAGTATTGGCCAAAATAATGTTTACTGTAAACTCACACTAATTTTCAGCTTCTAACTTACAGCCCTGCACTTAACATCTGCACCAGGTTCTGTTTACAAAAACCTTAATCAGGAAAATATTGCAACAGCAAGGAGAATAATACACTTGAAAGATATAATCCACAAAGACAAAATCAACTTTCAACTTTACACACCATCCTGCTTCCAGATGACTTGCGTTTATCAAGTCTTATACCGTACCTTATTCACAGTAGGGCAAAGTGTGACCCAAAAATCTGTTAAGTAATTTGATTAGACAAGTGCCATTCTATAAGTGCAGATATTGCATATAACAGGTGTCTAATAAGTGTTAACCCCTGAGAAAGGGCACTACTTGGTGTGTGGAACAAGGGATTGTGTGGCCCTCCCTAATCATTAAAGACAAAAATCTCCCATACCTAACATGGACTCTAGACCCCAGTGAAAGTGAGGCATGTTTAAAACAGAAAAGAAAGCTTAACAAAATAAGATTTTTTATATGTCTACCTGTTTAGTGAGGTAAAAGTTTAAATGTGGCATTAGATATAACTAATGGACTGTCTTTTTTTAAGACCTTAAGAAGAGTGGGTTAGCCGTTAGCTGCTAACTGCAAACAACATTGGAGTGCTATCTTGCCATGCTATCCTTAATTTTAACTCGTATAATTTAATAAATAATAAAATGCAACTTACATGAAACAATATTTAATGGCCTGTCTCTTTTTAAGTGGTTAAGTTAGCTGTTAGCAACTAACTGCAAACAGCTAATCTAACTTCTTTTATGTAGATACGAGTGTTAATTTGCGGTAACATCCTCACATTTATCCTGTTTATTGATATTTATTTTAAACCACAGATTTTATATATATATATATATATATATATATATATATATTACATGGGCTGCTGAAACTGGTATATTAGTGTTGTTGCCACGGTAATAAAAGCAGCGATGAGGGATCTGTCGTCACGTACGCTTCAGCAATGGAGCAGGTCGTGGTGTGGTTTGACAGTAGTGGGACCCGGCTCGGCGGGCACAGTGCTGGTTCTGCAGGAGCTCATGTACATGGACATTGAACAGCCACTTTTCTGACATGCAGTGAAACAGAGGGAATTTGAGATTTAAAAAATAATTATTATTATGTGAGGGGTATTTCAGCGGGAGTCTGTTGGGGACCTCTGTGACCTATGGTAAGTTGTTAAATAAAGTAAAATATCTGAGCTTTAAATATAAGAAAAACTGTAATATTAACAATGTTCACTACTTTAAACAAAAGTTCTGATTTTCCTTGAGTCTTATGCATTGCATCGAAGCACTTGTTCAGACAAAGCTTCAGTGGATTTAATCTTACACAGATCATCAGATTTATATGATTTACTTTATACCTAGTAAAATGAGGACATGTTTATCATGTCATGTTCATCATGACATGAAACTAAAACTCCCTGAGTACAGTGCGGCCTGCAAACATGGAATATACAATTCAAATTCAAAGCCATAATGGGCAAGTTCACTTTAACCTGGCTAGTGATTATACACACCTTTACTCAGCTTCTACATACTGTACATACTGTATAAGCGCTCTCACTGCACATGCATTTTTTTGACGTATACGCTCTATGTTGTTATACCAGTCGATACCCAGCATTTATTTATTGATTGCATTTCTTGTTTCTAATCTCATTTCTAGTTAATTCAACATGCAATGCACCATTATTGATTTTTTCTGTAATTCAGTAGTTGAATTAATTGGTTGCAAGAAACACAAGAAAAACAAGATTACATGTAAGAACTTTCCTAAAATCTGATTTCAATGTTTATATTGTAAATCTACATTCATTTACTGGCAAGTAACTGTAAATTTTATACTTTTTTTGTACTTTGTGAGCCAGATTAGAACAACCTCTGTCAATCAGGGTGATACGTGAAAATCATGTTCATACACACTTTCCGACCTTAAAAGGGAGCAGAAAGCTTAAAAGCCGGTCTATGAAGTACATACTTGTATGATACCTATAATGGATCATTCCCCCACCCTTTCTCTCCTTCTTTATCTGTCTCACTCAGTTTTGGCAGGAAGCCACATGCCACTGGTTTACAGATTATGGTTAATCCTTTCTCTCAGGCATTCAGAGATATTCTGTAGGCTACTTAAGCTACACACATTAAAGGAACTGAGCTATTAGACTTTGTAACATCAATAGCTTTCTCAAATAGCCCACTCCAACAAAACAAATACAGCATGGGCCAAGACTCATATTACTTGCTGAGAGCCATACCCAGGTGAATTATGGTTAAGTCATGGTTTTGAACCTATAAATGCAGTGGAAAATACAAGCCAATTTTTGAGATGTTCACACATGCACACACAAAATTACGTTACCTGTGAAGCGTTTCTTGCCAGCGGCATCAAACTCAGAGATTGGGCTGTTGTTGTTGAAGAAGCGGAACTCAGTAGTGGGGGAGTGAGTGGTGGTGGGCAGCTGAGTGGTGGTGGGGAACATGGTGGTCTCCATCAAAAACTCGTCTGTATAAAAAAAGGTACATTGAGGGCATGAAAGATCAAAGAATTAATAAAGGTATTATTATAATAACAATCGTGTATGTAGGTTTTAACTGATATGGCTTTTTGTTAAGGTCTTAAACAATGTTTTAAAATTCCTCTTGTCAGTCGATGTAAACTCATTGAACTGACATTATCAGAACTAGAAAACTCAGCTCTAGTTTCAGACTCCTTTATAATAACTCAGGTTGGCTAACATGAAACCTGCCAAAGGAAAACACACCTGAACTAAACTGTAGTCATGGCCACCTGAAACAGGTAATTATACTAATTAATTCTTGTCTATCTGGCTGAAGAGTTGTGGATTTGGGATTCAACCATGGAACCCTTTGAATTTGCTATAGCTGACATTCTAAATAAATGAATAAGAATAAGCAGAAATGTAAAATTAATTTTGTCAGTTTCTCAGGACGGTCTACCACCTCCAAGGTTTATTCCCCTCGCCTTTTGGCTACATAGTACCAGCAAGAATTTAAAACTCCTCCGTACCTTTATTTAATTATACTGTTGGCCGCTAACTGTTAGTTTCCAGCTCCACCAGTATCAATATCAGCAATATCACACTCAAGGGTGTGCTGTTGTGTGGGTACCTATGACCTAATCATATTTGTGCTGACATTCAGCAGCAGTTCCTCTTGTGTGATATTGCTTAATTGTATAGCAATTTTATTGCATAAACTAGCTAATTTTTTATTATCTTGATTTTTCAATATTTTAAGGGAATTGAGAATTGTCCACCAATGTATATGCCAAATAATTTTTTTACACAGCTATTTGATGAGAAAAAGAAATGTCCCACATCACTATATATTGAGTATCAAGAAGTACTAAAAACAAGGAATTGACTGGCAAGCTCGGTAACAGCTAAACTTTTGCAAAAGGCTTCCATAATAGACAACTTATGTGGATGACTGTGTTGAAGAAGAACCCTTTTACAACATCTAACCAGGTCAAGAACACTCTTTGTGAGGTACTGTAGATGTGTCATTGTCAAAGTCTACAGTCAAAAGACGACTTTATGAATGTAAAAAAAGAGGCTTCACAACAAAGTGCAAACCACTGGTAGCACTTCGGGCCAGATCGGAGTGATGAAACCAACTTGAACTTGTACCAGAATGATGGGTAGAGAAAAGTATGGAGAAGAAAAGTAACAGCTTGTGATCCAAAGCATACAGCACCAAATCATCTACCAATCATGGTGGAGATAGTTTTATGGCATAAGCATGTATTGCCGCCAATGGTTTATTGATGACCTGACTGCCGATAAAAGTAGCAGGATGAATTTGGTGTACAGGACACCGACTGTTCAAATTCTGCCAAATGCTGCTAAATTGAGAGGATGGTGCTTCATATTGCAGAAGGATAATGACCCAAAACATTCAACGAAAGCTACCCAGGAGTTTCTCAAGGCAAAGAATCTAAACCCAATGGTGCATGCTTTTCATTTACTGAAGACAAAAAGACCAACCAAAAGTAGCAGCTGAAGGGTGTTGAATAATGACCTGGTAAAGCATCACAAGGGGGGGGTGGATGCGGGTGGGGGGCTCAGCATTTGGTTTATTCTATTGTTTATGAGCCACCAAAAATGGGTATGTATGAACATGGCTCTAATTCCTGAATGATTAATGCCCACTTTTTTCAAAACCTTTGAAAATTGAGCTGAAAATCTTGACTCTTGATTTAAAATTCACTGAGGTGGTTTACACAGGCCAAATTCCAAAAGAACTATCATTATTTAAAAATGTATGACCCTGACCTGAAGCAGTGAAACATACACTATACTCCTTATTAAAGTTCATACAGTATTTGGTTTATACTTTCCCAGATTATAGTATTTAAGAGTCATGAGAGAATCATGCGCTATGTTTAAACCCTCTATAATTATAATATTATTCAATCATTTATCACATGTACCTTATGTGAAATTATTATTTATTTTTTTACATATCCTAGGTTGGCAGCTGGGGTCAGAATGCAGGGTCAGCCAGGTTACAGCATCCCTGGAGTAGATAGAGTTAAGGGCCTTGCTCAAGGGCTCAACAGTAGCAACTTGGCAGTGCTGGGGCTCGAACCCCCCACCTTCTAATCAGTAACCTGCAGCCTCAACCATTTGAGCCAACACTGCCCTATTTACAGCTTAATTCTGGTTACATTGCCATTACATTTAATCAAATGCCAAGAACATATCATTTTGCAGGTGTATGCAAAAAAATATATATATATTTTTTAGTTTCATCACTGAATAGCTATTTTATATGGACATGAAAGATATAAAATACCTGGAAAATGTGCATTTGTTTTATAAATGCTCACCACTTGGGTAGCAATCCAGTATTCCATAAATATCCATAACTGGAATACCATCCTTATCCAGCCTTGCAAATGTTCCAGGGGGACAGGTAGGGAGAGCTTCAGTTGTGGATTCCAAAGTTGTAATTTCTGTTGTTGTTGGTTCAGCAGTGGTTGTGGTGGTTGTGGGTGTAGTTGTACGTCTAGTTGTAGTTGTTGTCGTTGTGGTTGTTGTCGTTGTAGTACTGGGTGTAGGACGGTCCAGGCCCACCATTGGCTTCCCTCCCACAGTCAGGTACTTTTCTTTGGGGTTAACCACAGGCCGACTGTCCCTCCCATGACCAAACAAAGCCATACCTTCCTGGTTTACTAATGGGGTACCCTGCTCATCTAATAAAACATGGATGGTATGTTAACTGTATCACAATCTTTTACTATATTTTTAGCAATCAGCCAAAAGCAAAAAGAATAGAAAAACATACCAAAGATAGTTTTTCCATCTTCTCCAAGCACTACTTTTCTGGGCCGCCCTCTCGAATCCTGCAAAACCCTTCCATCTTCATTCATTAGAACTCCTTTATCCAAATCTACAACCTAAGGGAGGGTACATTAACTGTAAATACATGAGAAAGATTAAGAAAGACACATGACAGGAGCCTAAGCCACATCATTAAGACATCCCTTAACCAAATATTTAACCTCTCTAAAGTTATTGGCAGAGCAAGCCTTGTTATATGTATAAAATTATTCCTAATAATGATTATTAAAGAACACACCCATTTGGTTCCATCAGGGCCTGTAATATGTTTGACCCCATTTCCTTTTGCATTTTCATTTGATGGTGATGCAATTTTGCCATTTGTAGCTGTAAGATTTGGTCGTCCATTCTTGCCTGCACAAGCAAATAAAATATGGCACGCTGAAACTACACACCTTAATTTATACTTCTGTATATATCAAACAAGATGTGTAAGTAAAATTTAATTTACCTTGCCCATAACTAGGTTTATGCAAGCTGATTGGTGTTTTTCCTCGTAAATTTTTGTCTGATCTGCTTGGATAGCGTGATCTCACCACTGGATTTCTAGCTGGAGCTGATAAGGAGGTCTTAAAATTAGTTTATGTGTCACCACCAGGAATTTATTTAGTAGCAGGTTGCTTCAGGTATGAATGTGAGACTGATCCCTCAGTCGATATTACATTAGTATTTTATTTAGCACCCTTACCTTGATCTGATGTTGGAGCTTTATGGTCGTTGGGCTGGGAGGCAGAAGAGGATGAAGACGTTGAAACAGATGAAGAAGGGGAGTTTTGTTTAGCAGCAGACCCCTGCTGTGCATTTTTCACTGTCTGTAACCTACCCTGCAACTGCAACTCCTTCAGACGTTCGGTCATTAGAGGAGAACGAACCTTTCCTTTAAAACTCAAACCGAGTCTATTTAGTGAATAGGATGAGTGAGAGCTGTTCTGGGAGGTTTGTCCAGGCCGCTGAATCTCTTTAACAGGAGCAATTGTTTTGGGGGATGCAGTTGTTGCAGAATTCTTATTGCTTTTCTCATGGGATTCTTTGCTGACCTCAGAGAGATAATCCTGTTTGTGGTCATTGCTAGAGGTTGTTTCTTCTTTGTCAGTGTGATCGTTAGAGGTTGCTGGCTCATTACTTGGAGCTGCTTGTCTGCTGTTTACTGTGGGTTTTCCAAGATTAGTATCAACCAAATGTTTTGTTGTATAGCTTGTTGAAGAGGTTTTGCTTTTATCACTAACATTCTCTCCAAAAGTTGGATTTGATGGTATTCCTCTCAGAATTGGCCTCCCTGCACCTACAGAAGAAGCAGTCCTGCTCCATGGGATCCTGCCATCTTTCCTTTGGCTACTTCCAAAAACTATCCTGGAATTTCTGTTAGGCAAGGAGGAACCATGTCCTGGGCTTGCTGTAGAAGGAATATGAGATGAAGGCAAATAACTGTTAACATCCTTGTCTTGTCTATAATTATTGCTACCAAGGTCCCGTGTATTGTCTTCTTTGATTGAATGGGGACGAGTAGTGGTATATCGATAGGGTGGGTCTTCATTGTTTTTAATCTTTTTCTTCTGATCATTTTTATTGTCATGTTTTATATCTATAGTCCTTGTTGAGTGGGTATCCTTGTCATCAGTACTGGCTCCTGCTGAAGATTGTGATGAAGCAGATGAGGTTAAACCTGTTTTTTGTCTTCCTGCTTGATATCTGTTGCCCTTAGATTGAGGTAGTCTTCTGCCATTTACATAGACAGGGCCAGGGCCTGAGTTACTGGCATGACTTGTTGGGGTGGAAATTCTACTTATTCCAGCTGATGACAATGGCAAAGACATAGATGAAGACTCTCTCTCTTTTTCCATCTTTATTTCCTGAGGTGATGGGGTGGATGATTTTTCCACTGTAAGACTGACTTTGTCTTCATTAGAGGAGCTGGTGTGTACTTTCTTCTCATGGTCTTGGCTGCTAGGTAAACTAGAAGATGCTTCTTTTTGATTCCTTAGCCGTGTCCCTGAGGTACCATAAGGTGGTCGTCTTAAACGGCCAGCACTGACAACAGATGATGTGCGTGGTGTCAATGACTGAGACTGGTGTTGGGCATCTTTAAAGACTGGAGGGGAGGAATGAGTCTTGGGTAATGAACTTTTAAGAATAGAACTTGATTCTTTAGCTCCAGTTGAAGCCTTTTGTTGTTCTTCTTGTCCAGTTTTTGATGGAACATTGTTGGTACTTTCAGGTTGCATATCCTCAACAGCTTCATTTGCTGTTTCTTCAGCTTCTTTTGGAATGTCTGTTGGTGCCTCTTCTTCATTTTCTTCTCTATCACTGCTAATGGCTGTCCTGGAATTGGAACCTGAATTCCTGACCGAGCCCCTTATAGATGAAAAAATGCTGTGATAGGACCTTGTTTGAGACAGGGGGCGAGATTTCTTGTTTGTGGGTGGAGAGGTAGTGGTAGACATATGAGACTCTCCTGTGTCTTCCGTATCCTCTTCTTCTAAGTCATCATTTATAGATGTTCTGGAGGGACTCTTGGACAGAATAGAATGCCGTGAGGCAGTAGTGCTGGCTGGCAACAAAGAAAAAAATTAACGATTTTTGTCATATTCAGACTTACGTTAAACCTTTGTGATGTAGTTCAGGTTAATACTGAAATTGAGATCATTAGTATTCAGACTTCATACATAGCTACAGACTTAAGTGCTGTTTCTTTTAAAAATCATATTTTGGTCTTGTAAATATAAAGAAAATCCTACAAGTTACTTAACCTGATCTGTACTCAAAAGTCTGCTTTGTGAGCATATCCTTTAAACCAATGGGTATTTTTTTTCTTTATACACTTGAAATCATCCAAAACATGACCACTATTTTATTAGATCTAGGCAGACACCCTTATCCAGAGCAACTTACATTTTTATCTTATTATACATCTGAACAGTTGAGGGTGATCTGTGCAATTTGGTGGTTGTGGGGTTTGAGCCAGGGACCTTCTGAACTGTAGTCCAATGCCTTAACCACTGAGCTACCCCTGATCCCTGAATTTTTTATGAATTTGAGAGCAATGAATTAAATGAATAAAAAAAAAAAGCAGCATACACTGTCTGAACACTGTACAGTTTCATATTGCTAAATTTAGTAGGCCACACTATGCATACATGTGTAATACCATGAGTTTAATTTAAGCTTGATGCTGCTGGGCGCATATAATAGTAGGCTTTTTAATTTTGTAGAATTAAAATCCTGATACATATGTATATATACTGTATATATACAGTACAGGCCAAAAGTTTGGACACACCTTCTCATCTATCTGTCAATGTGTTTTCTTTATTTTCA
>JAQMYJ010000020.1:10408296-10421828 GCA_030014305.1 Clarias laeviceps
TGTTGACTCTTTTAGTGTTCATACAAATATTTACACATTAAGTTTACTGAAAGTAAAAACAGTTGAAAGTCAGAGAACGTTTCTTTTTTTGCTGAGTATATATATATTTGGTCCTAGGAGAAGATAATGTTTTTGAAATTATATTTGTTAAAAAAACATAAATTTACTATTTGGAAATTACTTTGTGGCATTGCAACACTCAAGGTTTTAGACTGTGGTCCTTGTCCTTTCCTGTTGGCTGCTCGGATTTTGAAGATATAGCGATCACCAGGTGTCAGTCCATCTATGGTGGCTGAGGTCGTAGTACCGCGATATGTTACTGACTTTGCTCCAAAGGGTTTCAGGGCTGGAGCATAAGACAGAATGTATTCTGGAAGAAAAAGCACAGGGCAATACATCTGGTCATTTATTTTTGGATAGGATTCAATCCCCTTTGAGTAATAGAAAGCAGCACTTTGACTAATGCAATATGTAAAACCAGAAAATGTGATTTTTATTTGTAACTTGGCAAAATACTAGTGTATGTTTTCACAGCCAATTCCTTTGGAAAGCTGGGAATATTCCTCACAGACTAAACCAGACAGAAACTGTAATATTTTAAACAGGAGCAAGTCTCACCTCTGATTTTACCATTGGGTTCATCAGGTGGGTCCCATGTTGCAGTGACTGCTGTGCCTTTCCCTTTAAGTGCCGTTACCTCAAAGTTCTCAGGAGGACCGGAGGGAGCTGCAGAGTTAGTGTCATGAAAGATGTCAAAATGTAAGAAAAAGATATACATTACCAAAGAAAAGGAGCAATACAGAGATTGTGCTATAGAATTTCATTGCTCTCCAGCTACACTTTTACATTTGGAAAGAACTTTTGGTTTTCCAGGAAAATAATAATGATGTCACCATTGGTTTTCCAAAGCAGGCAGGCAGTGACTCCTAAATGATCCATTACACAGAGACTGTCATTGCATGCAACTTGCATGACTTACACAAGTCTTGTTAATTGCATTTATGCATTTGTTGGCATGAGTATGTGTTTGCATGAGCGTGTGTGTGTGACTGTGTGTCTTGCACATGAATTACCTTACAAAAAAAATCAACCATATAACAAACAGCTGGAGTGTCAATGCAAAACAATTGCATATACTGTATATATTTACTACTACACGCACAACACAAAATGATCGGTGCTCACTCATCTATCCAGGAACACCCTGGGCTGTCCATACCTGATTCAGGAGTCCTTTGGAATACAGATACGCTCCATTTTCCATGTTGGTTTCTCTGGGTGATTCGAACAGAGAATTCATACATTCCATCAGCAGAGAGCTTCTCAATCACAAGCCGTTTCTGTGAAGTGTCCTTATATTCCCAGCGAGCAGATTCTCCCTTTTCTCTATACCTGACAGTGTACTGCCTACAAGTAAAAGATGTTTATTGACACATTAAAACTCCACCTTGAATGATTCTTCTCTTTCTCCCTAAAGACTATCTATTATAACATGAAGCTACATGTTGATATATGTCACAAACTATGCATAAATCATTTTTACCTGGTACCTTCAGGGACACTTTTCTGTTTCTGGACAAGTGGATCCACCCATGTGATTACAACAGACTGGGGAGACAGAATCCTCACTGTGGTGTCTTCCACCTCCTCTACTTCCTCATGCTCTGATAAACATGGTTAATGATAGCAGACTTGATTTCCCAAAAGACAAAGACTGTTTACATGTATTATATCACTGTTTACATGTATCATACAAGTGTCACGTCATTATAGCAGCTTTGAACCTGATCGTGACTGCACAATACTTCGGAGCAAGTGTGTCCCTTATGCAATGTGCTGTTTTGAGATATGCAACATTCATGGTTTGGAATTCCAACTAACAAAAATCTAAATTACAGACAGCTTCACAACTTCATATTTACACCAATCAACCAATATACCAATTATATACCAGTAAAGTGGCAACAGGATCATAGGCACCCAAGGCCCATTTATACCTGTGGAGACAAAGGCCAGGCTCAATCTCACAGAAAATGCAGCACAATCTGGGTACAAAAGTCTACACTGGCCACGACAGAAATGTATCAGAACACCTAGCCTGTCATGCACAGTGCTTAGGAGGCAAAGAGTTCAAAGTTGTTGACCCAGCCCCCAGTCTTCCCACATCCCAACCAAAAGAGCATCCATGGGATGCGCCGGACAAACAAGCCTGATCAATGGCGTCCCCACCCCGCAAGCCACAGCAGCCAAAGGATCCGCTGCCAACATCCCGTGCCAGACAGCATAGTCCACACCCAGAGGTCATGTGGAGTCATGCCTTGGATAGTTAGAGCTGCCCTGGCAGCACAAGGGGAGTCTAAAACCTAGGTGGTTTTAATGTTGATGTTTTTACAGTATGTTGTGTTTAAGTTATGGCTGTTCTGTGTATTTCAAATTCTGAAATACTTTACATACTGGATTTTTTTTTACATTTTCTAAATATAACCTTATTCTGGGAGATTAACTGGTATTTTATAAGTTTCTAAATTTGTTATTAAGCCATCTTTAAAGATCATAAAAATAGCAAATAAATGAGAATAAAAATGTAGCAAATGTGATTTTTATTATAATAATATTATTTTATGTATTATTATAAAATAATAATTATTATTAATAATAATAAATACATTTAGACTTATTGTATAACACATGTTTCAGTGCAACTACTATGTGACCTGACGTTCAGTCCCTGGTTACACTGAAAAGTTTCTTGCGAATGCCTGTTATTGTGTCTGATGTTATCCACAGTATGAGCTTTTGCAACAAATGCAACAAGTACAGTAGTCCTGGACTGTACCTGTTTTTAAATTACTTTTATCTAGCATTTGTAAAACTGTTACAGGTAAATGTTACTGTCTCCTCCTGCTTATTGTATGATTTACAGTACAATGTAAATGTCTTTTCTTTTATCATTTCTTCTCTATCAAAGTATAACTGAGACATGAATGTTGATTGGTTAGGGCTCCCTATGTTGCAGGCACTATATGTTTATCCTGGATGATTCTTGGCTGGCAGATAAAATGCCATCAATCCAAACGTATATTTTATCTTTTAATTTTTTCCCCAGTATAACACAACATGAGAATAAAGTTTTTTATTTTCAACCAAAACTCAAAACAAAACCTTCCAATCCTGAGCTCATGTGGTGCCACAATAACAAACTCTACCTGGAGGAGGGTTTTCGGTTTTGACAGTCTTGATCGCTGGTATTTTCCTCTGTTGGGGTTTCTGTGCCTGTAGTGATACCACATGGATGGACTCAGATGCTATGAATAGAAGCGAATATCAGATACAGCCATGTTTCATTATATATGACACGTACTAATGTAATTATGAAATCAAGTATGAAGTCAAGAGGCCTCCTGACCTTACCTAGTTTAGGTTTATTAGCATTGCGCTGGTCAGCTTGGGGTTGACTTAGGTCCATCCTATGCTTGTTCTGAGAGCGGATGGGCAGATATCCTCCTCTGCGTGGAGCCTCTGGTCCTGAGGAGGACTGTGGGGCTCTCTGCCGTGACAACTTTGGTTTCTGAACTGTAGGACTTGGGCTTACGTTAGAGGAGATTTCAGGTGACCTCCTACCTAACAAGAGATCAAGACAATATTGACATTAGAGTGTTTTGCTTCACTTAAGCTAAAATAGTAGAAACAAACAAAAAAAAAATACAGAAGAGGATTTGAGCCACCATTAATAATCTATTAAAATTATTTGAGAAGGTTATATCTAAGATATATCTGAAACACAAAACTCACTCACTCACTGTCTACATCGTCTATATACAAGTTTGCGGGGGGCCAGGAACTTATTCCAGGTAGGGCATGAGGCGGGGTAACACTGTATGGGGTGGCAATCCGTCGCAGGGCACACACATACACTCTTTTTCACACACTATGGGCAATTTGGGAATGCCAGTTTGTCTAATCTGCATGTCTTTGGACTGTGGGAGGAAACCGGAGCACCAGGAGGAAACCCACCAAGCCCAGGGAGAACTCCATGCACACAGGTGGGAATCAAAGCCGGAACCTATAGGTGCAAGGTGACAGTGCTAACCACTTAGCCACCATGCCGCTTTTTTATGGTGCCCCAATCCTTTTCAAGATCTTATGACCGAAAAAAAAAGAAGAAAAAATAATGTATGCAGTCATAACAGAAAAAAAAAACCTGTTTGTCATGGACGAAGGTAAAGTTTTACATTTGACGTTTACAAAGAGTCATAAACATCACCAATGATGACAATAATTTTTAAATAATTTCAGTGGAGTGTTCATCCAGTTCATACCAGTTCTTGTTAAATAGTTAGTAAAGAAATTATAACATATCAGGATGAGAATAAGTATATAAATCTTGCAGCTGTGAAAGTATGCTGTTATAGAAAATTTATTAGCAGCTTCTGAATAAAAAAAAAAGCCTGGTACACAGGCTTTTACAGTATATACATGTGTGTATATATATCAATCAACCATAACATTATGACCATCCATCCATCATTCTAGGGACCTCCGTAGTCCAACTTCAATATTCCCATTTTTACGATCATGGTAAGACATCCGAAACATTATGACCATTTAGAGGTAAAATGAATAACATTGACTATTTACTTTAGTTACAATGGCACCTGAAAGTGGGTGGGATATATTAAGCAGCAAGTGAACATCTTGTCTCTGAAGGTCATACTGTATGTTGAAAGCAGTAAAAATGGGGCAAGAATCAGGATGTGATCAACTTTGACAAAGACCAAATTGCAATGGCTAAACAACTGGGCCTAGGCTGCAGTGGTCGGGACCTACTAAAAGTAGTCCAAAGAAAGAAAACTGGTAAACAGTGTTATGGCCAGCCAAGACTTACTGATGAACATACTGTACAGTACAGTAGGGAGTGAAGGCTAGATCGTGTAGTCCAATGCAATAGAAGAGCTACTGTAGTTCAAACTGCTGAAAAAGTAAAAGCTTCAGATAGAAAGGTGTCGGACCATTCAGCATGCCAATGCTGACCCATGTCCACCACCAAAAGTGCCTACAACAGGTACAGGAGGATCAGAACTGGACCGCGGAACAATGGAAGAAGGTGGCCTTTGTCTGATGAATGACATTTTCTCTAACATCATGTGGATGGACTGGGGCAAATATGTCTGTGGGGAAGAGCTGGCACCAGGATACACTATGGGAAGAAGGCATGCCAGCGGAGACAGTGTGATACTTTGGGTAATGTTCTGCTGGGAAACCTTGCTTTCTGCCACTCATGTGGATGTTACTTGTACTTGTACATGTACATGTACCACCTACCAAATATTTTTGTTGACCAAGTACACCCCTTGGTCAACAAGGGGATGACTAGAACAACTGCAGGTTTGAGGATAACAACAATCCAATTGAGCTGGAATCTATGGGAAAAACAAGTCTAATCCATGGAGAGTGCACCTTGCAACTTACAGGACTTAAAATTCTACCCATGGCCGACTTAGTGCCAGAGGTCACGTTTAGTCCATGCCTTAATGGGTTAGGGTTGTTTAGGTGGCAAAGGGGGACGGGGCACAGTCAATATTAGGTAGGTGGTCATAATGCTATGGCTGACTGGTGGTATATTAAAGTTTGTTGCATGAACCTACAGTATAAGGCAATGAAGTGCATGATGTTATTCATTAACTTTAAGATCTTCGTGACTTTCTGTATCTGATCATGTGTTTGTTTGTTTGTCTGTTTTTTTTTAATGTGGCATCAATTTCCCTGTGTAAGTCATGCTGTGGCTTCAAAAATGTTGATTAGTTCTTATAGCAAACAAATGTGATCTTGAATCTCACATAAAACATTTGCAAAATGCAGAGAGATTTTAGCAACCCATGTTTATCCAAGCTTATAGCCATTCAGGACCACACAGTCCTCTGCTCTCTCACTTCCTTTTTGCTGTTTTCCTAGTGTTATTCCCCATTTGACCAAACTTGGCCAGCAGACAGCCAGGCAGTTTTTCCTCTCTTTCTGTCAAAGCATTGATTTCTCCCCCATTTTTCGGTGTCCTACTTTTTTGTTCGCGTTTCTCAATGTTGCTCTGCAGTCTTATTTCATAGACAGTGTAATGAAAAACATGCCTGTTAGCCTTTCCTCTGTCTCTTTCAGTAATCAGTCACAGATGATAGACTGCAGTCTGATTTTGTCATTGGACACAATGTCATTGTGTTCTGAGGGCTGATTACAGAAGATCAGAATTTCATATCTTAATCAAGGTTTTCTAAAGCAACACCAGGCTGAATGTTAAAGAGAGACATATTGAGTTGGCTCGGTGGATCTGGTCCTTCAATACCGTTGCTCTGCATCATTTAGTGGTTTCTATGCTATAGTTCACCACTATGTGATAGTTCGGCACTTGTTTCAGTTCCTCCACATTTATTCATGTTTTGTTTTTTTCCCATTCCTATTGCTATTACATTACTATTATACAGTATCTAGTTAAAACTCATTAAGACTTTGTTTCTCTGTAACTTTAGTTAGACAAGAAATGCATCAGAAATGTTGCACATCAAAAGCAAAGAATATACAAAAATGTATATGAAAGGGTTGACTGCAACTGGGGTGAACAAGTTGAAGATGGAGGAACAGGTCTGCAAGAAAAAGAAGAAGGAAGAGAGAGAGAGAGAGAGAGAGAGAGAGAGAGAAAGAGAGAGAGAGAAAATGCCAGCTGTAGTCATTCTGTTCATGCTACCTTTGGCTTAATCCTGGATCATTTTTCCACTCTGTCTCACTTTCTAAAAGGCAGTACTTTCGACCTGTTTACACTGGCACTACTGCTGAAGGTATAGTAGTTTCACCAGAGTAATTAATATCATACTATACTAATAAAAGACACTGGCCAGTTGTTGAAACGGAAAAGGAATATGCTTTTATCATTCTGTACATGTTTTTAAATGATCCATGGCCAGGTATTTCAGTAGGAAAATTCCTCCAGCTTATTATTCTTTTTTTTTAGACTATTACCCCTAGGCTGCATTTTGTGCAGTGGGTAGCTAGTGCTTCACACATTTAAGGTTCATGGTTCAATTCTATGCTCAGCTGTTTGCCTGGAGTATTGCATGTTTTCCCTGTCCACATGGATCTCTTACAGTCTCTTTGGCTTCCTTCCACTTCCCAAAAAAACACGGTAGTAGGTTGATTGGCTACATTAATAAAGGTCCTATTTCTTTAGCAAGTTAGCATAGGTCTCAGAGCTCCCTAAAATGTGTGTGTTAATGCTTCACCATTAAATAATGCATTTTTTAAAAACTTCATGCTCCCTTTATTTCACTGCTTCTCTTTTATGGGCTATTTCAGTATCAGTATCTTTAAAAAATATTTAATGAAATGTAAATGAATTATTGCTGAGCCACATCCCACCAGAGAACAGCAGAGCTAAAGCTAGCAACAAGCCAGGGGAGGACATTTTCTTATATGAGGTCACATTAGGGAGAAATTTAAACCCTGGCTAATACAAAAGCAAGGAATTTTTAATTTTTTTTTACATTTTGCCTTTGCGCACACACACACACACACACACACACACACACACACGCATACACACTGGAGACCCATATAAATGTCTAAAAATGACTACAAGGTGAACTTTGCATAATATCCCAACGGGTCAGTAAATGTGTAAATGTGTGTGCATGTGACCCTGTTATGGACTGGTGTCCCATCCAGGTTTCATACCTAGTGATCCTGGGCTAGGCTCCAGATCCACTGCAACCCTGCCCAGGATAAATTGATTAAAGTAGAAGAATGATATTATCTCTATTCTTATCCTTTTAATGTAAGAATTTAGGCACTGCAGTCTATAACTCATTCTTGCATTAGTCATCTGTTTCTCTGTTTCTTACGTTCCCCCTTGTACATCCCCTTCTCTTTCTTTTACATGTCTTGCTTTCAGGCAGGTGCTAGATGAACTGGACTGGCTCTAGAGGCCAAAGCAGCTGGTTATGCTGGAAGGGCTTATTAAGGTTCCCTACATCATATTTGAATACTTAAGCATCATGTAACTTGGTGCATGCATCAATAGTTACAAGATGCAACATGAGGCTAATTGAGCTTCATTTTTAATAGTTGCAATTTAATGAGATAATAATACATGCCAAAAAGAATTTTACATTTTCTGTACAGCTTGTAACATTATATTAAATATTGAGCAAAAAAGTGTGTACTCAGACAGACATTAACATATATCTCTTATTAGCTCCCAGCCAAACAGGGATTAGAGTGCAATGTTATGGCAACAGCATGGCATTTCCAAGGTGAATCTAAAACAGCACTGAGTCAGCATTATAGGAATGCTAAGCCAATGCCAGTTTCACAGACGTCAATCAGATGGTCTAAAAAAAAGGTCTAAAACTTAGTCTGTTTTAATGTTACCTCTTTATCTTTTCTCTAAGTCTAGATTTATCTTTTAAGTATAAATAAGTGTAATCTGACATAATGGGCTCCTGTGGCAGAAACTGAATCCACTGAGATGGGCTTAATATCCCTAAAAGGGGGTAATAATATAGGAAGTGCCTGTCATTGTGTATTTATCGATGTGTCTATATAATTACAAAGGCATTTGGAGACTTAAAGCAGTAACTCTATCTGACAGAGCATCCACAGTGCTACTACAGCTATCCATTTTGTTTCTATTTTACTTCATTTACTCCTGGGAGTGAAGGAAACTGTTGTCATTTGGTTTATATACTCTTGGAGAGGTAAGACACTTAAGGGTTGGCTTCAGGCAAGCTTGGTGGATTTAAAAAAAAAAGAAAGAAACGGATTATTTTTTTATCATTTTATTTTATTGTTCGATTCCCAGCCAGTGCCCAAACCCCCCAGCCACTGGATGCAGTGCCGGTCCCAAGCCCGGATAAAACGGGAGGGTTGCGTCAGGAAGGGCATTTGGCGTAAAACCTGTGCCAAGTTGTTGTGCGGACTGGATATTCCGCTGTGGCGACCCCTTGCCGGGAGCAGCCGAAAGACTAACAACAACAACAACATTTTATTGTATGATTGAGACACTATCTAGTGTAACATAAGCTATGTGCTACGTTCACCCTTCATGTGTCACATACAGTATATATCACTGAACAGTGAAATTCTTTCCTCACATATCTCAGCTTGGGTGCGGGGTCAAAGTGCAGGGTCAGCCATGATATAGCATCCCAGAGCAGAAAAGATTAAGGGCCTTGCTCAAGGGCCCACACTGGCGGCTTGGTGGAGCAGAACTGAGCCCCTGTAGTTACTTATAATGTCAAAGAAAGTAAGTAAATCAAGGTTGCACAGAAAACTCTAATGTGAAAAAAAAAACAACAACAAAAAACTACTAACAGCACACCATATGGAAGTTTTGCCTACGTTTTGCCTACATGCCTTTTCAACTTTTATTACATTTGGGATTAAATGAGAGACAATATTAAATAATAATCAATTCATGAGGAATCACCACATTTACATTTACCAATAAGCAGTAACTGTATAGGGTTTTATACAGTACATAAAGGGCAATGACAGACTAAGGTGTGGGTTTAACTAACTGTCTAATACACAAAGCATTCAATAACCAAAATACAATAATAATTACTTAAAATGGTCAAAATGTGTACTGTAAAATGTTTTGTTGTTTTATAGTTGTCAGCATTCTTGTATACTACTGTATGTGTGATAACTTTTATTCTTGTTCTCCAGCAGCTACAGTATCTACAGTACAAACAGAACAAGTTAAAGCTCCTGGACCCACCAATACTTGTATTATCTTTGGGAACATATGGGTGTAATGATCAGGTGTCTGAATACTTCTGGCCATATAAGTAAGACTATAAGGTAATGTAACTTATTTGCAAAAATTTAGCAAAACCATAGCGTCATATGGTATAAGGTTGTTACGTTCACTCCTAAAGAAGAGTCCTGTTCTAGGGCCCCTTTCTGGAGTTCCATTTCTTTTATGTTTATGTATCTTGTTTTCTGTGTTTTAATATCTATTAATATTTTCATAATTAAAAATGAATTGTACTAAGAGCATGAATCTGAAATTAGGTGGTTGTATTTTTTGGAAGTCATGTATATTAGGACCATCTGTCCTCCAGCCAAACATACCTCTGTCTGTAGGGAAATAAATTCCAAAAGGATTCCCGAAAAAATGTCCTGCCCCACCCTAAGCGGTTCACCAGATCCAAACTCCTTAGCAGGTAAATTTTCAAATGCTGGGAAAAGACTCTGAATTCTTTCATCTGAAACCTCCATATTTTCCCCTGAGTAAGTTGAAGTGTGGTGCCTTCATGCTTCCAGAGCACCACAGATGGTGGAGGATATTAGCTAGATGAATTTACTCTGCTAAATAATATTTGGTGATGCTGTTGTTCTTTGGGGAACTGACATTATTGATTAGATTGAATGAGATCCTACCTGGTGAGGAGCTGTTTCCACCTTCAACAGCAAAGCCGTCCAGTTTTACCCATTCCCCACCTGTAGTGAAAAACATGGTAGCTTATGGCAATGGCCAGTTATTTTGTATCAAAGTACTTGTGTTAAACTGACTAAGTAGTAGGATATATTGTATAACACTTCATTAAAACTTTTTACTTAATCTCAGACCATTAAAATAAAAAAACCTTCGACACACAAATTTATGGCCTAACGTGCGTACTTATTTAGTGTGGGGCTGGTGGAATATGAGTGTTCTGGAAATGCAACTCTGCGCACACGGACGTTGTTTGTCAGAGGCAGAATAGGAAATAATTTCAAGATTTATGTGGCATGCATTGGATGGGTGACAAGCTGCCACAACACAAGGCCTTGATTTCGGCTTTGGGTCTAACAACACAAAGCTCGGCTGTTGGCTTTTTATGGTAGAGTGCGATTCCAGATTTTAGGCAAGCCCAATAATGGAGGAGAATTGAATAATTAGAAAAGCAGACTGGATTGATTAAGTTCTGTACCGTGCTCAAGTGTGTGTCATTTTATTAGTCATCCAGTCTGGTTTTAAAAGTCAGGATTAAAAATAAGCAGTCAGACCATGAAGTTATAGATGTTTTTTTGGTATAAAAGATCAAAAATGACTTTTAGCCACATTAGAACTTTGCTGAAGTGTTGATTGACGATGTAATATTGAAATAGTTTTTCTGTTAAGTCACTTGGATGTATAAAGCTTTTATAAAATGTATTTTCGATGCAATGGTAATACATAAAAGGCATATGTACTTTTATGGGTTTCTGAATGCAGTCAATTAAACATGCTCAAAAAATATATGGCTCTTTGAGATAAAACAGACTCACAATAGTAATAATAGGAATCAACGGAAAGCTCTGTCATACCTACACATGCACACACACGCATACACACATATACACGTGCGCACAAGCACACACACACACACACACACGTACCTCCTGGAGTTTCTGCTCTGTAGACTGGTTTACTCATTCCCTCCTCATTTTCAGAACTGATCTTGAGAAAGTGCAGGACTCCAGGTTCTAACACACACACACACACACACACCATGCAAATTAGACAAAACGGTGCATGCTGTCGTCGTGCATTTTATGCTTTTAAATAATTTTCTAAACATTTAAAATTTTTAAACATCTTTGTACAGACAGTAATATAATACCTGTCCACCTTACCTACATCCTCTAGTACCTCGGAGCGGCGGTCCTTGTCCACCTTGATGAAGCGCAAAGACTTCATAGACTTTCCGTAGCCAATACTGTATCGATCAACTGGACGACCGTCCAACTCATTAGGTGGTTCCCATGTCACCTTTAAGCCCTTATCCACTGACGTTAGCTTCACATTGCGTGGATGAAGTGGTTTATAGGCTAAGAAAGAGAAAGATGGAATGACTGACAAATTATACATGCTGTCAATACAAAGGTTATCATATTCTGAATATAGATTATGTCAAGCCTCAAAGTGGTGCCAAAGGATTCCACTAGGAATGTGGAATGCTCTGATTAAATTCCACACGGATTTAATACGGAACTTGCCATAGTTTTTCGTTTTTTTATTCCCACAACTAAATTCCCATGTGGATTTCATTAACAATACTGAGCTCATTCAACATTTTTAGAATGTTTTGAGCATCAACAACAGCAAAAACAAAAAAATACTAAAAAAAACAACTTCCATTTTGGAATCATACAACAATTTGAATCTTACAACATACAACAAAGTACAGTACATATTGGACTGTACAAAAAAACAAACAAAAATAAATCCTCCAAAATTGATTTAATTTATGTATATTGTATTTACAGAATAAACAAAGTCTATAATGTGAAGATCAACAGAAACTTAATGACAACTGTTTAAATTCAGAATTAATTATTTGTCACATATACCTTACAGCACAGTGAAATTATTTCCCATTTATATATATATATATATATATATCCCAGTTAGGAAACTGGGGTCAGAGCACAGGGTCAGCAAGGATACAGCGCCCCCTGGAGGAGACAGGGTTATGAGCCTTGCTCAAGGGCTCAACACTGGTAACATGGCGTTGCTGAGGCTCAAATCCCCGACCTTTGAATCCGAACACCAGTAACCGTTTGAGTCACCCCTACCCCCAGGCGCATGGTGTCGTTATAGCCAGAAACAGTTTAAAATCAACTAAAATTTTTGTAAATCATACAATCATGGGGATGGTGTTGTGTGAAAAATACTAAAAAGCTCTTTATTTGTCATAACATAGTTATGTAACAGTGTACGGTATAACGCTTGTCAATAGAAGTTGGGCGATTAATCTGTACAATTTTTGCCATTTTTTTAGTAATCAGGCCTTGCTTATGCCTGAGCATATTAAATCGATTAACAGGCAGGCACTAGTGATGGGTCGTTCATGAACGATTCGTTCTTTTTGAACAAATCTTTAACGTGACTCAGAAGAATGAGTAGTCTCAGAGAGTGATTCGTTCATTTTCTACTGGGCGCGCATGCACAAATCATCGCAAAACCTCCGTAGATTATGTACAGGAAACAGAAATGAACGATTCTTTTTCAATGACTGTTCTACTCCGAGTCGTTCGTTCTTTTGTCACGTGCCTCCCATAGACGCTATGCAGTGCAATAGATTCAAAAGAATGAACAACTTAGACTGGAAGATACGATGGTGAGCTACTCATTCTGTTTATTATAATATGTCCTTAGCTGCATTCTAATATTTTCAACACTGGAACTATAGCCAAAATTTGTGTATGTAGACATATTGGGAGTCTTTTTATTGAAAATGCAACATTTTATTTTATTTCTGATCAAAAGAACAACTAAATGACTCAAAAAAAGATTCGTTCATTTAGATGAACGAGATTTAAAGAACCGATTCACTAAAATTATTCAAACTTCCCATCACAAGCAGGCACATCTAAGGCAACAAGTGGAAACATAATTAGTAAAAGTTGTTTTCCTCCTTTACTTTTCCTTATTCCCTAAAGAATATACACTACCGTTCAAAAGTTTTAGAACACTTGCAAATTTCTTTTTTTTTGTTTAGTGATTTATTTTCTACATT
>JAQMYJ010000020.1:10423768-10451723 GCA_030014305.1 Clarias laeviceps
AACTGCGTGATTATCCTGCCTATTCGTGTCACTCCGCGTTTGGGTTTACCATTCACGCTACAAGGGCTAACCGCTAAGCTACGTCTTCTCGTCACCTCGGGTTAGTTCCTGACACCACAGTCCAAAGACATGCAGATGAGGATAAATGGCGTTCCCAAATTGGCCAAAGTGTTTGAATGCAGTGTGTGAATGTTGACTGGAGGTCCTACTACGGTTGTAAAAATGGGAATAAATACAATGATCACCATTGTTCTCCATGGTCCCTAGTTGGACTACAAAGGTTCCTGGATGGATGGAGTATCATTTTTAATTAAATCAGTTTTTGATCAGTTTGTAACTTAAAGGCGAAATCAAGACAAGATGGATTAGAGACCAACATGAGATCAAGATCTGGATGCATTATATCAAGAACTACAATCTTAATGCACCACTAGTTAATTATTCTAAAGTACATATTACATAATCAGTTGACGTTTGGTGCGGTGCACCTCTAGCATTGCTAAACCACATAGATCGAGGCACACGGTGTTTCTGTCATGTTCTGCTGTGGTTTTGGACTCTGTTTATTGGAAAATATTTTTCAAACGACTCGTTTCTGAATGTCTGTGTTTTATTGTTATGGAAAAAAAATGTATTACAGAACCTGACAGTTTTATAGCTGTTAAATCAATGATGCAATTTGGAGTGAAATTGAAGTAAGGATTTCTCGCCAAGGAATAGTTAACAAGCACAAAAGACTAAACTAATGCAGATACCTCATGATGTCACCTTTATTAAAAAAAAAAAAGGAAACGTTTTTTTTTTCTTCTGTATTGCACCTTTGAAGGGTGGCCTTATACATCAACACCTTGACAAAGACAATAGAGATCCATTTTCTATCCCACTTATGTACAGTGTCATGGGAAGCCTGGAGTCTAGCTCTGGAGACTCTGGGTATAAGGCAGGGTACAACCTGGGCAGGGTGCAAATCCATTGCAGGGCACAAATACAACCCCAACCCCCACAAACACACACACATACTAGGGGCAGGCACTATGAGCAATTTGGGAATGCCAATTAGCCTATTTTGAACGTATTTTGACTGTGAGAGAAAACCAGTGTACCCAGATGAAACCCGCCTAGCACAGGAAGAACATGCATACTCCACACACACAGACCCAAGGTGTAAATCGAACCCTTGACCCTGTTGGTATAAGGCCACAGTGCTACAGACTACACCACTGTGCCACCATATACTGTACTGTATATACACTTGTTATCTACATTATTAGAAACAGCTGTACATTCATGTAGTTATTTAATTAGCCAGTTACATGGCAGCATAACTGTGCACAGAAATAGGTCAAGAGGTCGAGAGCTTCACATCAAACAAAAAAATTGTGATCTCTGTAAGTTTGATCATATTAGGACCAGATGGGCTGGTGTGAGTGATTCATAAACTGTTGGTTTCCTGATTATTTTTGATTATCTTGAGAGCTTACCAAGAATGGTGTAAAAGAAAAAAAAACAGAAACAAAACTGAGTGAGCAACAGATCTGTGATTGGAAACTGTCTGTTGATAAGAGAAGTTAAAGGAAAATGCCAAGATTGGTTCAAGCTGCTTGGAAAGATATAGTACTACACAACTCATAGAATCATGCTTTTTAATCATGGTGAGCGAAAAAGCACCTTAGAATGCACATTTTAAACACTGAGGTGGAAGGGCTACGACAGCAGAAGATCTTGTCAGCCAACAACAGTAATCTGAGGCTATTACGGACAGTTAAAAATTAGAAAACATATCACCTGTTCTTCATCTGTCTAGGTTCGGTGGGTCTGTGCCTATGGTAAGCTTGTAAGTATGGTAAGTAAAATGTGCTTATTTATGTATTTATACTGTATACACTTCATGTCAGTCTCCTCTGGACAAGAGGCACGGAATTTCCACCCACAGAACTGTCACTCACTTAAAGTTAATTAACACCATTATGTGTAAACTCTAGAGATTGTTGTGTGCCAAATCCCAGGAGAGCAAAATAATCTGAAATGTTTAATGTAATTAAATTATTATTATTATTATGTAAACATTAATTGAAGCTCCTTTACCTGTATCGGCACAAAATTTTTTGCGGCCACATGATTGGCTGATTAAATACGTGCATGGATGTGTAGTTGTACAGGTGAGTGTACAACACAAATATGGATTTTTCTTAATCATAATATATTCATAGAAATACAAATCAAAAGCTATTGATTTGTACTGTAGCTACATGAGTTAACACACAAGGCAGTCATTTTGTAAACAATGACGCACCTTTCAATTCTGGCAGTACAATAACACAATTTTGTAGTGTTTCCTAAAACACACTCCTACACACAATCACAAACTCTTTAAGTCCTTTTAAGTCTTTAAACCGACATGTTAAATTTGAATATGGTTGGATTAGCCCTAGCTCTTTAAAACTAAACAAGAGAACTTTGACCTCATATAAAAACTTTATGGAGAGTAACTGATACATCACAGGTCCAGTAGTAATAAAATCTAATTGAGAGCAAAATGAACTGAACCAAATTCCAAGCCAAATTTTTAAAAGGGAATAATGACTTGATTAATTTACATTTTGGAACAATAAAATTAGATAGGCTTAGGTTGTTTATAAGCATCACATTATTAATTATTGGTTTGTGCTCATTTATGGACCATTAACCTCCTTAAAGCATCTTTATATGAATGGTGAACGTAAATGGTGCATATGATGGCTATGCAAAAGGTATGTGATACAAAAATGGACCAGGCTGCTGGGCAAGTTCATTCCAGTTTATACGTCCACACCCTCATACCTTCTTCTCATGCTCGTCCACCTTGATGACGTAGCAAAGAGTGCGAATGAAGAGGGGGTTGTTTTGTTTCCTATTCCGTCAGAAAAGGTCACAGATCGGTCATAAGTAATATTATAGTACCATAAAAGAAAATGAAAAGTTACATAGTCAAATACATTTAGCATTTTATTAGGTCAGAGTGTCAGGGAATACTGCTGTGTATAAGTGACTATGCTCGTGTCTGCCATCATAGTGTCAGTCATATCCGCACTATTTTATAAGGGCTCATGGAAAGAGCTGCAGGGCAAGCACCTGCCGTTTAAACGCCAGAGTGTCAATAAAGTATGTGAAATTTATGCATTACAACTGTCCTGAACCCCACACAGAGGCAGAGGTTTTTTCAACAAGTTCAGAAAAAGTATTATTATTGTTCCAACAATTTCCATGAATAACATACATTTTAAATAATGATTAAATACTTATATAATATAATATAATATGAATTATAATGAATTTTATAAACTGCATTTGTGCTTGTCAGATTACAGGATGTGGTGGCCCTTGTAAGCTGGATCAGATGTTTTCAATCAGGAAATCACAAAACCATGAGGTAACAGGTGTAATTTCTCCTGGCATTCAAACGTATACAGCGCGTTTAGAAAGTAATCAGACCTTTTCCCATTTTCCCATTACATGGCCATCTTGCTTATGTCCTAACCTAATCCAAAAATATCCTCTTTAATGAAAAAGCATAAACAGGTTTAATGAGTTATGCCATTGATTAAAAACAAAAAAAAGAGAAAGATAATATTTACATAAGTGATACATCATAGCCATAACTCGATACTTTGTTCTAGGGCACTGGCAGTGATTATAGCCTTGAGTTTAGCCAAGTATGATGTTTTAAGCTCATGTTTCTCAAGTTTTATCAGTTTAAATGAGGAGTGTCATTTTATCACTATTTTCAGATCCCTTGAGATAAGTTTAATTCTGTCTAAGTACCAGGTCTGGCTCGGCCACATGGAGACATTTCCAGACTTGTCTCGAAGCCGAGGAATTGTCTTGGATATGTGTGTCATTGTAGTGCTGAGAGATTATCAGCTCTCTTGAACAGTTTTTCTCAAGAATGTCTCTGTTCTTTGATGCAATATATTTTCCTTAATCCTGACAAGGCTCAGAGTCTCTGCTGCTGAAATATAAATCCCCATTACGCTGCTTCCTTACTCCAGAGATGGATTTGGCCAGGTGATTTTTAACAAGGTGTAATGCTTAACATTCCAGCCAAATGCGATCAATCTTGGTTTAATCAGAGCAGAGAATTTTGTATCTGATGTCCCCAGAGTCCTTTAGGTGCCCTCAGAGTGAATCTTCTTGAGCCTTTAACTCGAGTGGCTTTCGTTGGGCCACTCTACAAGAAAAGTGGTGGAGATCTGCAATTCTGTTCTTTCCTCAGAGGCGTTTGATCAAAATGACCTCTGGGTTTGGGTCACCGACATTACTGAAGCCTCCCCTTACTTATTTGCTTAGTTTGGCTGGATGGCCATCATCTAGAAAGACTCTAGTGTGTTTTGCATCAACAGACAATTCCTCTGATCTCAAGACTTGTTTGTTGCTCTGAGATACATGGTCATCTTTGGGGATTTATTTTTAATAGAGGTGTTTTTTTTTCAAAATCCTGATTGTCTCATAAATTGTATTTAATACTACTGAACTTTAGTCGCAGAAGATGTTATAGTATGGGGTCTGAATAGACATATACATGCTATTTTAGTTTAGTATTTGTAAATAATTCACAAAATTTGTTCTTTATTATATTGTTCACAATATTTTTCTTAGTAAAAAAAAAAAAAGGAAATTAGAGTAATACTGTGACAAACTGATGGAAAAGTTAAGGGGTCTGAATACATTCTGGAAGCACATCTTGTATACAGTACATCTTGCCTAAGGTATGCGAACTGCTTCCTTAGACATACATCAGTAATGCCCGGGTACTTCACACTGACCTGAAGGCAGCTGTTACAAAATGACATCTCATTTAGCAAAAACAAAGAACTCTGTCGAGGAGAGAACTGTGGTCTTATTAATAGACAAGCACTGGCCCGTGACTCATCTCGGATTAGAGATCTAAGCAGACTTGTTTTCTTCTCTACGTGTTTAAGTTCTGTTTATGCCAATCAAACACAAGTGAATTAAATTCCTGTAGCTGGTTAAGGCATGATTTTACCTCCTTTTCACTATGAATCTGTTTCACACGCAAATGTTACTCTCTCTCCCTCCCTCTGTCTTCATATCTGTACAGTATGTAGAGTCTCTCCCTCCCTGTCTGTCTGTGTCTCCTTGTGTCTCTCCATTTCTTATCTTGCTCCCTAACAATTCCCATCGGAACACCACCATATGTATGTTTAGGTATGAGTCTGATCTGCCTTATGACAGCTTCTAGTTCTCTGGTTTCCTTCACTGTCCAAAAACATGCACGTAGGTGGATTGACTACGCCTAATCCCCCTTAGGTATGAATACATGTGTGAATGTGTTCTGCAGTGAGCTCCACTGCATCACACCCAGTGTTTCTATGAATTCCACTGCATAAAACCAGGATCAGGTGGTGACTTCAGATAAATTAATACAATAATCTTTATTGGTTGGTCATCAACTACTATAAAAATGGCAGATTCTTAAAAAAAATACTAATAAAATACTTTAAAAACTATAATCATGTAGGGTAAGGGACTAGTTTAAAAACTTGCATGATTTGAACTTAGTGGCTGTCAAAATGCTATCATATTACTTTTGTTTGAAATTCATGCAAAAGATACATACTGTATACGATATATCAGTTTAGATTACAATACAGAACTATATTACTATAACTATACAACAATACCTTAACCATAACGATAAAAGAAAATATCAAAAATGTCTCATCATGTGAAGGGTTTTCCCAGTACACCACACAGTTATTATTCTATATACAGTAGAAGCCCACGTGATTGTTTATTTAAATTAAATCGATTTATCTTCTGACCAGAGGGAGAAAAAATTATAATGTTAACATGACTTCAACTGCCATGAAATATCATTGGTTTTTGTGTTTACGACGTGGACTGTTCAGCAATAAAAGTCTTTAATGACTATAATAAATACAACGGTCTAAATGTCTAAAATACCTAACATCCCAAATATATGCAATAATGAGTTCAATAATGTCCCTGAACTACATTACAACTGTACTGTGATCAGAATAATACAATTAATAAACAGTATTTTCCAATGAATATTATATCTGGCAAGAAAAAGCTTTTGAAAGTTGTTGTAAAAGGAATCGACTGGACACACAATAAGGATAGGTCAGATTTAAAACATGAACTTCATTAATTTGAAGAATAAAATTGGGGAGAAAAGGCAGATGTCAAAAGACGAAACATATTATTTCTAAATGGTCCAAACAGACACTGGTTTGGGTCAACAAGCAGAGAAAAATCAGAAGAATATAGATTGAGAACAGACGGCTAATACACAGCTGCTGACAGCAGTTCCAAGCTGCACCGGCTGACCTCATTTACAGAATCACTTCCAAAACAGAAAAAGTGAGAAAAAAAGAGGAAAAGAGAGAAAGAAAAATGTCCTGTTGTAACGTGGCAGCTAACTGTGCTCATTGGGACACAGCCATTCCCAAGATCCCTCAGTTATACCGCTCTATGCATAGTGCACGGAGCCAGGGGGAGAAGAAAGTCTGGACAAAACGGAATAAAAAAACTGAGAGCGAAACTCCAGACCATCTGCAACATGACTTGTGATTTCTCTGATGGCATGTTAAAGCTAGTCAACAGCTTTCTCCTGGACAGCTCCATGCTCTACATGCTGATCTATCAGGAACCCAGCGTACCCCATGCTCAGCGTACACCTCTGTATGTTGCACTTTGCCTAAACAGTTTGTTCTTCTCCTGTGCAGCCTGTGTGTTCAGTGGCAGCTCGGCTTTCTTAGCTGGCTATACAGTGAGATCACTCTTTATTTTTCACTTTTTTGGCACACACTTTGAGAGATTTTCCGTGAGAGTGTTCTAGACAAACAGTTTCTTCATAATGATTCCCTACAGAAAAGGGAATCAAGTTTAAAAGTGCTGTTAAATGGCGAATGAAAGTTCAGATACATAATATTCATAAAATTCTACATATGTAAGGTTGGGCTAAATTTTCATTTTCAGAAGCTGATGTGTATGATCAAATGCATACGCCATTCATGCTAGAGGAATATTACTAGTGTAAGCCAGACCAAAGCACAGATTAGAGGCAGACCTCTGGCATATTAGATCAGTCCCCTGGCACACTCATAAAAATATCTGGCTCTCATTTTAACCAGGATTTATTATTTTAATAATTTATGTAATCTTAAGTCAGTTGCAGAATTGAGGTCAGAAAGGCAATATTCTGTAATATTTTGTAGTCGACATACAATTTACAGTTTTCCTATGTTTTACTCTTAAAATGTGATGCATTCTTTTTTTTTATTTTTTATTTGTTGTTACACATTCTAACTCCATAACTCAGTATTGTACATATAAAAACACAGAATAAACAGTCACCATTTGACTTTAAACCTGAACAATCCATATCATATAGTATTATGCAAAACATAATATTGAACGTGATTAGTAAAGTGTATCTTCCGAGCTGAAAGACTTTTCAAATCTTTTAAAATGTATTAATGACAAAATGCAATCGCACACGTGCCGACAAAGTGGGGTAACTACCTGATGTGTGTGTGTGTGTGTGTGGATGATGCATACCCATGATGAGCATGCTGAAGTTTGTGATAATGCGTGTGTGTGTGGATGAAACATACCCATGATGAGCATGCTGAAGTTTGTGTGTGTGTGGATGATGCATACCCATGATGAGCATGCTGAAGTGTGTGTGATAGTGCGTGTGTGATGCTTACCTGTGATCATCGGGCTGAGGGCGCAAAGCGCGAGCAGGAGCGCACGGAGAGCGCGTGCTGCCGGTGGACACATAGCGAACACAAGTGGTGCAGCTCGTGCGCCGCTCCGGAGCGCGCGCGAGAAGGCGGGGGCCGCTCCCTACCTTATGGCACAAACCCAAACCTGTTTAACAGCAAAGGAAAACTCTGTCTCACCGCAAGAGGGAGACACAGGCTGGATCCAAAACCGCACATAATCTGGAGTGCAAAACATCCGATGGTCATGAACTGAGCAATGATTATTTCAATAGCCAGACTCCTCACTGGCTTCTTTTATATTTCCTAAATTGTAAATGTCTGTCTACATTTATATGTCCACTACATGCAATTTGAAAACACCACCAGCCTCCGGTCCATGTCATTTAGTACCCATACAGAACATTTAAACTCCATACACCCTGACTGGAGATACGATCTAAACTCCCAACCCTGCAGGTGAGAGGCAAAAGTACTAACCCTGTCTTTGTGCCATACTGTATCTCTCTAATACTTAGATACAAGATGGTTAGCCTGGTTATTTTGAGTCTGTGTTTTTTGCTATTATTGGAGAATTTATTTTAGGAAGCTATCCACCTTTGTTATTAAGCCTCTAACATCATCAAAGGGCAGCATCTAACATCATCAGCAACTTCTACAACTCCTAAGTTAGCTAAGCTGTCCTTGATAGTCAGGCTCCTTACTGTACATGCTTGCATGATGCCTTTCATCCTCACCGTGAATTGTGAATTCTGCTGCCAGGTTTTAAGGCATCTGATGGAGGACGTGGCAGCACGGTGGCTTAGTGGTTAGTACGGTCACCTAACACCTCCAGTTTGATTCGCATGTCGGGTTTATGTGCATGGTTTTTGCGTGTTCTTGGTGGGTTTACTCTGGGTAAGAATTGGTGTTTCCAATTGCCCATAGTGTGTGAATGTTGACAGGCGGTCTCATTTAGTTCCCATGGTCGTACAAAATGGGAATGAATACAATGGTCACCATTGGCCTTCACAATCCCTAGTTGAACCACAGGTTCCTAGATGGAGTGAGGACAGACATAGAGCGAAAGCGGCCGGACCCATGGCGCACAAATCTTGAAACTTTTTGATACCCCCTCCTAAAATACCCACAATTATCCACTACAAATTGTAGTAAATTCAAAACCCATTATAATATCACACAGATCATTAATTTATGTCTAATGAGGAATGTATGAAATCAAATCACAACATGGCTGTTAATGATCTCTTCAACTATGCCAAGCCTTTTAAACTGGACTGTTTTTATATAAAGCACAATAACACATGGATCTTTTAAAAAAAAAAAAAAAAATCAAGTTAACACAGTGAAAAAATTTTTTTTCCCTAACTGAGTACTGTATACCTATACAGTATATACCTCATACATTACTCCATAAAAAGGTAATCCTTTACAGGTCAAGAGTTCTTGTGCCTCATTAAAGATCTACAGTCATAGTAGGCTGCATGTGGCCTGGAGAAAGCTGGAGCTTTTCTCTTAGAGCTTCTGGAAAGCTTCACAATACCTGTCCAAAGTGACATGGCTAATAGAATGAGCTTTAGTGACAGACTGATGGATTTTCCATGACTGACCTCACCTTATACAGTACCTTTATGTTGGGCACATGGCCGAGCTTATAGTTATGTAGAAATATTATATTATATAATCTACTATTTGTTTGTTTGTTTTTTATGAAAGATTTTTTTATATACCAAGTGACTTTTCAACAGGATGATATTTAATCACTATTTTATAACATCCGTTTGACATAAATTGTAATTAATAAATATTTTAATTAAAATTGGCAGATTAATTAAAATTAGATAAAAAAAAATACATATGATCTCTTTTTTCCTGTTTTTCATCTTATTGACAAAAATACCCATACATTCAAGACATGGTCTGTACTACAGTATGGTTTGAACTAATAACACTGGATACTATTGAACCAGAGCTTCAGGGTCATGCAAAAGTATCCCGTTTGATAGAATGCATACTACAGCTAAGTTTATGTTCTGATCTATTTTGACATTCATTTTGACAAAATAAGGTGAGCAGTATTTATTTTAAAAAAAAACTGCATTAACTGCTCTTCATGGTTCAGCAATGCAGTTTACATTTTGGTCTTTTTTTGTTCCCTTTTCTAAAATGATAGATATTATTTTCATGCCTTTTTGTAAAATAGCGTGTGCTTGTATGTCACTGTAAGCCTTTAGTTTATCCCTGGAGATGTTTTTTTCCCCCGTAAGTCAACACAGTTGTTTGACTATGTTTGTTAATAAAAACTAGTCAGGAGTTGATTGTTTCCATGCATGGAACCTAGGCATGTTTTGGTCTAAATTTGCCCGCTAACAATATCACCACTGAACTAGGTTTAAAACAACCATGTGTATCAAGAATGTAAGCCACAAACACTTTCTCTGTTCCTGCCAAGGGAGGAAATGGAATTACTTCAACTTAACATTGAAACTGCCAACTCTGTGAGCTCTTTGTCATATTTATATTTTGTTTTCATGGCACCCACTGCTTGTGTAATTTCTCGTCTCCTGTTTTTTCGAACTGTTTGTTTGGAAACATGACACTTGGTGACACTGTTGGTCACCCCTGTTCAAAGAATAAGTCCCACATGACACAATCGTCACGTCTACTGTCTGATCTAGTAGTGCCCTCCTCCAGATTGCCTTCTCTTGGGTATTATGTTGCTAACCCCCACAGTTCAAGGCTTTGTTAGTGTAAACTTTGAAAGGATCAGCAAGCTTAAGTAGCTAAATGTAAAATAACAACAATAATAATAATTATTATTATTTATAATAATTATAATAAGTATAATAAACAATAATTATATATATATATATATATAATATTGTTATTTTCCATTTAGCTAGCTTCTTAAGCATTTTTTTTTATAAATAAATGTTCAAAGCCATAATATGAGCCATAACAATGATCTGTAAATATAAACAATTAAGCAAAAACATGAGAAAAAACAAGAGCAAAAAAAAAAAGAAGAAATCAACAAATGGTAAAGAATATATTAAAAATCTGAAAAAAAGCTTTTTACATTTTGCTGCCGGTTTTATTTTGTCTGTTTTATGTGCATAATAAACAAGAAAGAAAACCCTTCTCTTTCTTTTGTTTTCTGACCACTAAAAGTATGCAAACCCAACACAATTTCTCCAGGGATACCAGAAGACCAAACCAGAGCTTACCGAAAAATGCTGTATCAGCAAGAAAACCAGAAACAATCGCTTGGAGAGAGAGAGAGAGAGTGTGTGTGTGTGTGTGTGTGAGAGAGAGAGAGTGAGAGAGAGAGGAGAAAAAAAGGGACCCTAGAGACTCATAAACACAAATGCAGACTTGATCTCGTTATTGTTCAATACTTTGTTCTCTTTTTCCTATTCTCACACATGTAGCTCCTCTCTCTTGTTGCCTCTAAACATTTGTATCTATGTCTTTTAGCTTTATTTATTTATTTCCTCTCTGCTGTTACAAAAAGAAAGATTCATGCATTGTAAATACCGCACTTTTTAATGAACGGGTGACATTTGTTACAGTAGAATTTATTTACAAGATTATAGTTCACAGCAATTGATAACAGTTTGATCATTAATATTATAATTCAGAAAATAGTAAAACATTCAAAATAACCTAAAAATAAGGCACATTTACTAAATTTGGTTGAATTTAAAATGTAAAATATATTAATTATAAAAGTTATTTATGGGTGACTTAGGGTGAACTATGATGTTAATTAATAATTTAGCTCAGGTTTTTCAGCCACACCCACTGCTTTCTAGTGCAAAAAAAATCAAGCACATAGCCATGCAGTCCCTGATGACAAATACTGGCAGTAAAAAGTGTCACACTAAAGAGCTTGCAGATGTCGTGCCTTCATAGGATGAAACCTCTATCACAAATCACGTCCTGAAATGTCTGCCATGTATTATATTTTCACCCCATTAAACTTCCTCTATTGATTTTTTAATGGCATTAAATCCACAATAATATACGTTTCTGCCAGCAAGAGCAAAACTGCCTAGAATGATTTATTAATTTTTAATGTAGTGTTTTAATGCATATTTAATTAAATGCATCTTACATGCCTTGGCGCAAACACTTCTCATTCTCTGTCAGTGGCATTATGAAGAAACTCACAGGGGGCCGGGTACCAGTCGTATCTTTGTAGCTCTTCCTGTGTTTCTGTGCCAGCTGGGGGACAAAACAAGCCATTAGGGATAACTCTGACATGCGTTCACTTCACGAGCTTCCTTCTCTCCCTTTCTCTCTCACTTAGTATATGGCTTTAATTTTTACTTTTAATCTCTTCTGTCTTGTATTTCCTGCATTGTTCTCTTATGTGATTTTATTCCTGTCAATATTTTTTTCCTTTCAATAACCTAATTGTTGGAGATGGAAACATCCAATGTGCTATAAGAACCAAGTGTATTTATTGTAAAGATGCAAAGTACAAAGTACACAACAGTTCAATTTCTCACCTCATTAAATAGATTTATCTCTCTTTGCCGTTTGAAATCTATATTGTAACGTGCCCAGTAGGTTGGATGGAAGGCTGGGTATCTGTTCTGTGAGTGCTGGATTGTGTTCAAAGCTCCATCATTTGAGTAGATGCCAGGGAGCCAGGGAGCACCTTTACTTGACATGAGTGCAGCACGGACATCCTGAAAGTACTTTATGCTCGCCTTCCCAAATGTGTCCCCATACAGATACTTGGTGGTAGGCACATGTCCTGTGAACCTAATTGATCCAGGAGTTTACCAATAAAGATTTCTTAATATGAAAAGCAAAATTCAGACAGATTCAACCTATTCATTCAAATTTTCTCACTCACTCACTCATGTTCTATACCGCTTTATTCTGTATTCAGGGTCACGGGGGTCTTAAAGATCCAGAATGAAATGCATCATCTATGTAACATCATACTCCTTCCATGCAACATCATGAACCAGTATGTAATCATGTGATTAATTAGCCTACCCTGGTATCAGAGGTGATGGGATGTAGGTTGCATTGTTGTGCGTGATAAGAGTGCCGGTTCTGGAAGTCATTGCTACCTCCAAGTTCTGGTAAACACACACAGTTCAAAGTGAAGCAAGATATCAGAGTCGGTTCTCCAGCATGGCACACAAAAAGAACAACACTGAGTTGCCTGGTAACCTCTGAGATGTTCACGTGACCCTTTGTGCAGTCATGTCAACCCTATCTAGCAGCACAATATACTTCCATTATATAGGCATTATTGAAAGAAAAAAAAACACTCAGAAATTACATGCAATTACACGTGTGTGTGTGTGTGTGTGTGTGTGTGCACAAAGCGCAACCACATTTTTAATTAATGGACTTTAATTGAATGTAGTATATGCTTAATTCATCCAGAGAATGACTGCTCAATCAATTTCACTGCAGTGTCAAAAGTTTCAGTGAGCAGGTTCTGGCATTTGTACAGTGTGTCCAAGATGATGCGGAATCCCCTGCTGTGGAAGGCTTGTTATACTGACTTTAAAATGCTGCCCCCTGCTGGAGCTTCTGCTTCTCTTCCGCGCAATAATCGCAGCTCGCAACACGGCGGTACATCACGACTCACTTTAATGAGTCGATTCATTTGAGCGCTATTTGATTCATTTGAATGACACGTTTAGATGATTTGATCTCTGTTTGGATTCAACTCACCACCAACTGAGCCGAAAGTGGCTTCAAGAGATATTGTGCTAGAATTAGGTGTATTAACTAACATTTATTATGTTTTTAAAATTGTGAAATTTTGTGTGATATGGTGAGCCTAATTCCATAATGTTACGAATAGAATATCAATCTCAGTCATTGCCTTTACCGCTTTATCCTGTGTACCTGGGGGCCTGGAGCCTATCTTGGGAGACTTGCGGGGTACACCATGGACAGGGTGCCAATCCTTCACAGCACACACACACACACACACACACACTCAAACACTACGGGCAATTTGTGAACAATTTTGTTCGCCTCAACTGCATGACTTTGGACTGTGGGAGGAAACCAGAGTACCCGGAGGAAACCCACCAAGCACAGGGAGAACATGCACACAGTCCATGAAGACCCTGGAGTTGCGAGGCCACTATGCCACCGACCAAAATATTAATCTACCAATGATTAAGGATAAATGACATAATATATAATATGTGATAGATTTGACTTTGTATTAGGCTAAAACATGGATGTACAGACAAAAAGTAAACTTTTCGCTGTCTCGTGCGTTGGAATCGTTTTATTCGACTCGTTTGAAAGAGTTGTTTATTAAGAACCGGTTCTCTTTCGAATCCCCCATCGCTCGGGCACATCGGAGAAAAAGAGTCGGAAATCTATGTAGCGAGTGTGTAGCGCTGAGCAGACCAAGACAAACATGAAGGCACTTTAATTATTTTAGGGATCTTGTGTGTAAAGTCGGAAAATACTGCGTATATTTTGTTTGCTTGGTATTACAAACATATAGGCTATTTTACGAACAGGTCAGTGCAGTCTATGGCACGTTTATAGGTTTACTTAGGCGCTACTTTAGTGGAATTTCTGTCGCTTGTGATTTCTGTGATTTGACTTTCACTGCCATGGCTCTGGTGGTGTATCTGAAATCGGTGTCGGACCTTCCCGGGAAAGGAGACCGACTCGCCAAAGTCTCATTCCGAGGTACTGCTACACTTCATTTCTTTCTTTCTTTCTTTCTTTTATTTCTAGGTTTATGATTCTTTGAGTTTGTCTGCGTGGGCCGGATTGAGAGTAGAATTCATGCCTGAATGCTGTGCTGAAAGTTAGCACTCTCTCATACTGTGTTGTAAAGTCAACTTTACATTATTCAAGTCCAACTCGACACTATATGAATGATTTCCCAGTCAGAGCTACTTTCGGGACTGCACACCACTGGGCTAAATATTATGTTAAAATAGCTTACTTATGCTTAATATTTTGACATATTATTTAGGTGATGTCCACAGAAGATGCTGAAATTATACACAGAACACTGTATACATTTTTATAAACAGTGTTGCCTCGAAATTATTGTGTGTGTGTGTGTGTGTGTGTGTGTTTGTGTGCCCTGTGATGGATTGGCACCCTGTCCAGGATGTACCCCGCCTCGTGCCCCAAGTTTCCTGTGATAGTCTCCATGCCCCCTGCGACACTGTATATACAGTAGGATTAAGCGGTATAGACGATGTGTGAGTGATAGTGAGTGCTGGATTGATTCTTGCAGTGTTCATGAGTGTCCACATTCACTCATATGGACACTGCAGGGATTGGTAAAATGTGCTATTTTTGATATTCTGTGTCATCATGATTGAGTTTAAGAATTTTTAAAAAATCAGCATCCGGATGATTTGGTAAAGCCGTAGGCGAATCTAGAGTTGAACTGAACTGAACACTAATTTGTGTAGGCTGAAGGTTGCAGAAGTGCCCTGTGCGACTAGCGGTAAATTGAACAAGCTCAGATTCAATGACTGAAGGGTGAAGGGTTTGATGAAGTAAGTTTATGATTTAGGAACACACAATTGAAGACACTATGTTATACTGTTTTATTTCAGCACCTTGGACAGCACAGAGCGTGTTGACCTCTATCCTAGTTTTGTATTTGTTTTAGTTTCAGGACAGAATATAGGGGTGTGTTGTTTTGTGTTTCTCGCAAATGTCATACAAAGGTGTATATGTTATTTTTTTCTTTCCTGGGGCTTACAACACTACACCAGTAAAAGAAATTAAGAATTTGTAAATAGCTGGAAGAATTTTATAGCAAATTGCATCTATGTTCCTTTAGGAAACATTATAGAGTTGGGAGATATACCCAAAAAAAAAAAAAAATAAATCACAACACTTGCAGATATTGCTTAATGACAAGCTTCCAGTAAAACAGCAGTGATGTATCAGAAAACTGACATTGTTGATTTTATTTAATGTCTACCAAAATAAAAATTGTTTAATCCTGAAAAGGATGCACAGCTGCTTAATAGTACTGTACTTTGGTTAAATTAAATGGTCTAGTAGTGCAAAGTGACGTGGTATTTCTGCTTTATTAGGGTTTGTTTCTTTTAATTTGTTTCTTTTTTTCTGTGTTTTAGTGGCACACACAGTCTTGTTTATGGCTCATGGTTTTCCAGCCTGTCTAGAGCGGAAGGTTTTTCAGGAAGCACTGTCTCAGCTCAGTCATGTCCTGTTCCTCTGGGAAACACAGTCCTTGTTACAACACACAGATCTGACTGTTTAATGTATTTTGTTTTTTATTAAATAGGGACATGCAAGATGTAAAAAAAGAGCAATATCCTCTCAGGTGACAAATGTAAGCACATAATTTCCAACGTTAAGTAAATGTATGCTTACATCTACTAAGTGGGGTTTTCACTTTTTGTTTTTAGAGTGTTATATAGGGTATTATCCCATTTACCTCATTTTAAGTCCTTCTGTTATAGTTCAAGCACTTCAGTCAGCTTTAGGACTCTAAAGGATATTATGTTATTTTCTCCCCTCTTATCGTCAACAGGCTGTGCTCAACATAGAATCACTCTAGGTGCGCACTCCTCATGCACACCACACAATGTCAGCCCTGTTATTTCTATCATCAGTACATACTCCAGCACGCTTACCACTTAATCATACACATCACTTCAATGAGGGAAAAAAGTAACAACAACAAAAACACAAACAGAAAACATTTGGTATTGTAGTGGCATTTATGACGAGTATGACAAGAGCTCTGCAGGAAGCTCTGCTGGAACACACAGAACAACATCAGAATAAGTGAAAGCCACTTTGTGTTCTGCGTGAGCTATAGAAATGGAGTGAAGTCATATGGACATCTGGGGTGTGAATATGTAATATTCAGATTTTGGAATGAGAAACAACATGCAAAATGTTTATTATGAGAAATTCAAAAATGTCCATCCCTGGGGTTAAAACATATGAACAGAGCAGTTTTCGTGCTAAAAAAGAGGGACACAAACTGAGAATATTATATATATAAAAAAAAAGAACACAAAAAGACTGCGAGATATACTGCGAGTTATATAGAGTTATATATTAAAACAACTAATTGAGTATGAATGAAAGCAGGACACATTGACCATAGAAGGTAGTATCAGGAATGGGGCACATAAGGTCTTAACACACTGATTTGTTATTTATTCTAACCAAATCAGAGAACTGATAACAGTAAAATCCCCACCTCTATAATCTTAACTGTGGAAATTCTCTATTCTTGGTCACATTTTCTGATGGTTTAGTACAGAGTCAACAAACAGAAACAACCATGAGCAATTTATAGCAAATTATTACTGTCACATTCAGTTCACATAAAAAGATATTTGAATGAGATCAGGAGCTTCTTGTTAGGGATCCTTTGGCTGAAAGCTTTACCGCGTCTATGAACCATTACTCTAACAGTTCTGCTGCATTCATTGTGTCTTGTCTGCAAAAGCCAGCTAAACGGAGAGCATCGAGACAGAGCTGCTCTAAGGCTTCTTTCATGATCAAAGCGCCTTTTGTTTACAGTCTTTGGGGAATTATATAAATTTATGTGTCTAATTCAGCTGTCCTAAAGCCTGTTGTTTGTTATATCACTCATACCCTGACTTGAGTGTATTTATTATTCTGTTGCACCTAAGGTGGGTGGAATATTTTACTTAATCAATGAAGCTGAGTGGGCTATTTTAGCACCACCAGGTATTGGTCTGACTCTAGAGGAAAGGAACAAGCCACAGATGAGTGACAAATCAAAGTAAAGTAAAAAGAAAAGCATAAAGTGACACATGTGTTGAGCGTTGGGTCACAACAAATCCCAGGAACATCTGCAGTGTGCTTTAGCACAGCCTCTGCAAATCTCTGGAACCTCTGAAGGGAAGAATAACATTTATCCACAATATTTGAAATGACAGTCATAAAAGTGACAAAACGTCGCTCCGGAATCCCTCATTGCATTGACTGCATGTTTGTTTTTGACTACAGTGTTTTCTGTTTTATTATTATTTTTATCTATTTATTCCAATTCTTAAAATTGAAAGTTACTTGCGCTGTAAGGAATGCTCTAATTTTGCTGAACTTAGTATAGTGACAATAAAGAATCTTCATTCCTGAATCTTAAATCATAGGTGTTCAATTTGGCTGACTGATGAAAGAACATACCATATGAATTATAGCATTTTCATTCTCATTCAGACTCCACACCATCACAGAGGTGATTAGTTAAAAGAACTTTGCATTTATTTGCAGTGATGCTTCCTTCAGAAGGAACAAATGGAGTAAAAATACCCCTGCAGCAAAAATACCCCTGGAGCGTAACAGAGCCTTTAATTTGTCACCTGTACTGTATGTAGATTTCTATTTTAAATTAAATTAATTTTTTAAATAAACAAACTTTGTACTACAGCAAACTTTTGATCTAAAAAAAAACCCACCAAAGGAATACTGCATATATCATATTGCTCTCCTGTTTATATTTTGTTAGATCTTTTGTGTGTCCTTTTGTTAACACACCTGTGTTATAATCCAGCTTGTATCCGCGATCCAAACGCCCTGGCCACTTATATGAGAGCCTCGCTTCTACTGCAGGCAAGAGGAGCAGCAATCGTGACTTTGTAATAAGCTCTCGCTTCTAATTTGATGTGCATTACAACATTAGTTTCCAGTCATTATTACCATGTGTGTTTGTGTGTGCGTGGGTGGCCATGCTTATGCTGCAATCACATTGACAGTTTATGTCTGCATAGGTCTTGAACATGTGATGTTTGGTGGGGTTTTTATTCTCGAGGGTGTAGAATATTCCTCATTCTCATCATGTTTCCAGCATTGTACCGCGACACGATCAGAACCTGTCGGACGTGATTTATTTAACTTGCTATCGTCTTGATGTGCGATCATCATTAAACCGTCTGGGTTCACATTTTCTGTTTATATTGCTGGCGACGGTTTAGTACGTCTGCTAATTAAATAGCACTATTTGGCTTGTTGGATGGTGAATGTTGACAGATCTGCCCTGTCTGTCTCCTTATTTTCCTGCCCTAAATAAGGAACATTTTAAATGAGTTGTGTTTGATGATGGTGGTAAACATGATCCTTATATAAATGCTGAGATATTCCAGGTAATAAATACTTGTCTGTTTTGATGCGCTTAATATGAATATCCATAGTATTTGAAAAGACAAGATCTTTTTTTTTCTTTTCTGTAGGTCTGTCCTTCTACTCACGTGTCCTGGACAACTGTGAGGATGAAGCCAGGTTTGAGGAGGTCAGTGCATTTATTTATTCTCTGTCTCTGTGTCTGTCTTTTACTCAGTCACTCAAGCATGAAAACAACACTTACTTTAGATTTGTAAGTTCAATCTCAGGAGAAGTGATATGTGGATTTTAGTCGAGGGAAGCCTGCAGTGTAGGCAGTGGGGAACTAATTGAAAGCCTTGTCAGTTTTCTAATGCAGCACATCAAGTTTAATGTTGTTGTTTCCTAGTGATACTAAAACTGAGACGCAGGGAGTAAAATAGAGGTAAAGAAAGTAACCCTAAGCGTTCGGTTGCATTCGGTAAATTACCCAAAGTCCTCATCCTCTGCATGCTTAAGTACTTGGGTCTTTCTGTAGGTTTCTTTTACTGTAATTGAAGTGAACATATTGAATGCCTCTTTGTCTGTCTTCACTCATTACACCTGCACAGCAAATGGACTGAATCTCATTCAGCTCATTCTAATGGTAAACTTAATGTAAAGGTTCAAAAGGAATGGAAAGGACACTGGAAATGAATTTGTGTTCTGGCAATGAGGTAATGAGTTTTTTTGTGCCTTATTACATGCATGACATACTTTAGAAATAAAGTCTGATCGGTCTTAACTAAATGTTACCATCATATTTATTACCGAGTATGCACTTAGTGTATATTAGACCAGTAGCAGAGCAAATTGAACGTTAATGGTCCTCGTCTCCTCATATTTTTGTTTTCTTTTTTTTTTGTGCTGCCAGGGATAAGAATCAGAGTTCCTCTTCTGTCAAGTGTAAAAGCTGGGTGCTGTTTCCTCTTGTGATTAGTGTGTTTTTGTTTGGGTTAAAGAGGAAAAGAAGCAAGGCTGCATTTTCTTGCAATTAAATGGGCAGCAGGAGAGAGAAAGAGAGACAGATGTTACACAGGAGGTGGCAGAAAAACAGTGAAAGATGAATTTTTTATATGAGGACTCTGGACATTCTATTTTCAACATTGACCTTGTTATTCATTATATCATTAGTTAAACTCTGTTGGATAACCAACCACATTCCCACCACCACCACTACCACCACCCCCAACTCCAACTGAGTGGAACTTTTTCTAATGCCTTAGAGTTTGGAGTTATAGCCAAGATCCTGCAGGCTTACTCACTTTCCCCTGTCCCTGCTGGGTGTTTGACTCATTTGAGAGTGTTAGAGAGAGTGCACACATCACTACCTCTGAGCTTACTTGCTACTCACAGTCACATCCCACTGCTTTAAATTGCCTTGGGTGATTTCAGACTTAAAATGATTCGATATGATTTCCATGCTATCATTATTTGGTAGGAGATCTTTTTTTTATTATGTAGCTGTGACGAATTTCTAGACTGGACCTGACCAGTGCTATAGTAAATACACCATCTATAACAAATACCTTTATTTGCTGAATTCAGAGTAACCCCATTTGATCACTGTCACCCTTACCATGCTTTCTGCTTTTACCACACCTCTGATGCATTTCTAATTTTTTTTATCTTTAACTTCATCCTCCTCCATTAAAATCTTTTTGTAATTCTGGATTATTCTGTAACTATAATTAGGCAAATGAAAATGAGTCTAGGCATAAAAATTAGGGACATAATTCTGTAAGAATGTTATACATATTTTTTTTTTTGTTAATAAACCTCTTTCAAAGATGTACAAATTAATGTTCTCCCACTGAAGGAAAGACATTCCTTTATAATGTTTTGTCTCTTTACCAGCCATTTCAGCTTTCTCCTATTATAATTTGAGTTCATAATTCATCTCTAATATGACCTCACTTGACTTATGACCTGAACTTGTTTTATAGGAAATACATGCTGTTAAATCTATGGATATTCATTTAGGTCTCATAAAGATGTTTAATGTATGAGTAAATGTTCGAACAGTTCTAATGTCTTCAAGGAATTACAAACACTTTTGTGTAAAACATTTAGTGGTTTCAGCAGAATATTTCTGTAAGTAGTTAAAATAGACATGACTTACCACTATTTAGGGCCCTTCGACGTCATAGTGTGTAAAGGGCCCTCTTGTTTTTCTAAGGATTTTTTTTCCAGCATCAAGGGATTTTTGGGGTAATTAACATATTCAAAAAGTCATGAAAATCAGCGCACATGTTGGAATCAGCTCCTATCAGGATGTCTGAGCAGCTGGGCCCTGGGCATGGCTATCACACAAGATTTTGCCACATAGCTCATACACACTTGCACATACAGTAGAACCTTGGATTACAAGCATAATTCGTTCCGGAAGCGGGCTCGTATTCCAAAACACTCGTAAACCAAATTGAATTTTCCCATAAGAAATAATTGGAACTCAAATTATTCATTCCACAGCCCACGTTTAACGTCTCTAATGACTTGCTTTTCCTTAATTCATCATGCGTGCTGTACACACACGCATACAAACACAAAATGTTTTACACACACACACGTGGTCACAGTGTTATAGCAAACAGTACACGCACTGACGCGCACTAAGACCCAGCAGGGGAGACGATTACCCACAATTCCGCAGCAGAGAAAAACTGTTGCTCAATTGTGATCACGTGACGCTCGGCGTCAAAACAAGAAACGCATGCGTGATACATGATACTCTGTACTCATGAACCAAGACTTGTTCGTTTTCCAAGTCAAAATTTATTAAAAATCTTTGCTTGTCTTGCGAAACACTCGCAAACCGCGTTGCTTGCAATCTGAGGTTCCACTGTACTATATACATACGAATCTCGGTACAATCTGAAGTCTTTAGATCTTCAGATCTGAATTTCATTTAGCTGAAAGACTTTTGCTACTGTATGTCATGGGCTCTACTCAACAGGAAGTCAGTTATTTTGGGTTGTTTGCAAAACGCACCCAGCGGATTTTGACATACTGTACTCCTCCTAGGGGATTCATACAATCGCCACCAAATTGGGCCTATGTGATCTCAAGACATTGAGGATGCAAAATTGCAATGGGATTTTTCACATCTCAAACGGTTCATCTGTGACAAAAAAGTGGCTATTGTCTTCATGAGTGAAATCATATTGAGTGCCATCATGGTGGGATGCTTTTTTTCCAGCATCCCGAGATTTTGTGAGGTTTTAACATGTAATTCCCCCTTGTGAATAATGGTATTTATATGTCCCCTTTAAATGCATGTGTCCACTGTGCCCCAGGCAGCGATGGCACAGGTGCTTGGGCATGATCATTGTTGCTTGCAACTATTTTTCTATTTGAAAATCTTTAGAGCCTATCCTCAAGAACCTCATGATGACAGACGTATTTATATTTACAGCAAATGTGTATCTCAGTCAGTATGAGGCATATTGAGAGATGCTCATTGTAAATTACAAAGTGACAACCTTACAATGTTTCCAATTTAAAGTTACATAACTGGGCAAAGTTTCTTAAAAAGTAAGTTTTTTTTTTTTCTAAAAAAGGACAATAGCATTTTGAGACATCTGTCAGAGACATTCTACATTAAGATAATTTGTTCTTCTTGCTTGGTCTCTGCTGGATGCATCTATTTACATAATGAACCTCTTGCATGCTGGAGCTGTCGACTGAAGCCTGTTAGCTCAGCCTCCTCCAGTCAATGTGTATCATTACGTTTATCATATTTCATTTCATTTTTACCCCGCAATCACAGGGAAAAAAAAACATTATACAAGTCATTCTGAAAGGATTTATTAAACAGTCAAACTTTATTATATTTTTCTCAAAAGGTCAACATTCTAAAAGGATAATAAGTGAATGAAGCTGGGGGTACAGTGCTCGCTTGGGATTTTAGTCATATAGTGTAGATGAAACAGGTTTAAATTTAATCTTCGGTTAGTGTTGAAATTAAGCACTATCTGATCAGAGGTTGATGGCAGCCTGGTGAATACTCTTGAATTAAACACATGTGCGAATGTGAAATTAATTGGACTGCACAAGGAATATATATAGCATCTATATAAAAAAGTCTTTTACTGACAGTTCTGGGAGGAGATTTAACGTCGTCTTATTAAAAAGATTTAATTCTAGAGAACAGATAAATTGAACAAGATATAAACAAAATTCCTATCTATGTAATTATAAGAAAAATGTGAAGATCACATTCCAGATCGAACACTTTATTTTTTATACTTTAGTGACATGTGACATTGCACCAAACTAGTATAAGGATATGTTCAGTGAAAAAAGATATCCCATAAATGCTGTAGAAATAGAAAAAGCAATATGTTTGGATTGTGATTTTTTTTAGATCCATGCTGTGCAACGGCAAAAGCATGAGCAACAACAAGATTAAAGCATGATAAACCATGGGAAGGAAAAGGTCATAGAAAGATTTGTTTTGGGCAAAATGTATGAAATGTCACAGAAGAGAGCACTGCTTGTGCTGTGAAGCCATATGGCTAGGAGAAATCAGTGCAGAAATAAAAAATCTTAGTAAATTATTGTGGTGAGCTAACACAATCTGCACAACCTTCAACAGGGTTCCTTACTTATACAGTAGATATTCACACACCAGATATTCCTGTGAGCTGTTTCCATCATGGAAAGGATTTTCAAATGGCAGTGTAGGCTTAGAATGAACACTGTGTGGTGTACTGTGCTATAAAATGCTGTAAGCTGAATAGGAGCATACGAGAGAGAGGCAGTCGTATGGGGGAGGAGAGGTGGGGGAGAATACAGTGGACCACTCTGCAGTCCTGGTCTATTAGAGATGCAGTTTGAAGCCAATACCAGAGTACATGTTGTTTCTAAATGTTGTTGTAAAAAGCTCTATTTCTCAACCGAAACCCATTACGAATCTCATCTTAGCCTTGATGTGACTTCATGCCTATATTATTTAGAAAGCAAAGTTCCACTAGAGACGGAGTAAAAGAGAATGAAATGTTAGAAGCGGTCGGTGAACAGAAGTATATCTGAGGCAGTGAGTGAATAATTCAGCTTTTCAGCTTTAAAATGGATGAATCCTTGAGTTATATTGTCCATTCCATTGCCTTTGTGTGAGTCTTCTGATAATTTTTGACACATGGAACATTTTCTTGTAGAATAATTTGTCAAGTCAGGGCTTGATTTTATACCATAAATTATACCATAATAATCAAAGACACAGCATCAGACTTGAAAAGCTTTTGGATAACAAATGGTATAGTAAAAAGTTAAAATGTCAAAAACTTTCCTGTTCCATATTCTGAAAATAATTGCAGTGCCCTATACCTCATGTGTAGTGACACTGAGGTTTAGTTGTTATGACTGTCACTTCACACCTGCGGATTTGGAAGAGGAATCTTGCCTCTGGTGTGTGTGTGTGTGTGTGTGTGTGTGTGCGTGTGTGTGGAGGTTATAAGACGATGGGGTCCTCAGCAGTGTAACCTACCCTTACAGCAATTACAGTATAACTGGAAAGAAGCCATATGATGCTGCAGCCACCCGTTTTTTAAATACTCATTAGATAGATAGATAGATAGATAGATACATAGATTTATAATGACTTCTAAGTCATCACTGTATAAGTATTTGGCTTGTATACAGGAAAAAAATTTAATTTCTAAAACAGTTGAATTAAAATTACACCAGAATTCAAATATAAAAAATATTTTTCCTATTTTCAGGCATAAACATAATAATGACTGGGATTCATGTTATTCTTATTAGTTTCATTAGGGCTATATCCTTAATGAGCAGCTGAAGATACTCTAGGTGAGGCAAATCCGAAACTAATATGGTCCGTCTCCATAGCAACAAAACCACCATTAATGAACTGGCTCTTCAGTGCTGAGAGAAATGTTAGCCTCCTGAACGATGAACACTCTTGGGAAATACAAATCATAGTTATAGTGGTCTAAGCTTCCAGAGAACTGTTAAGAAATAAAACTCAACTGTAAGCAGGGTTCCAATGAACTTTTAAAAGCATAATAAAGAAACGTGTTATATTGCCAAAAGTTTGGGGACGTCTGAGTGAGAGACACTTGGTAAACATCCCATTTCAAAACCACTGGTGTTAACATGAAGTATAACTACCTCCACTTTTCTGGAATGGTCTTCCACGAGAAATGTGGAAATTCTGTTGTGTTCAGTCAAAATTGAATTTGTAAGGTCAGAAGGTCAACTGATGTTGGACGATGAAGCATGGCTTCATACAGCTCGCTTTGTGCACTGGGGTACAGTTATGCTGGAACAGGAAAATGTTTGGGTCTTCCCCAAACTGCTGCCCTAAATCTGGAAACATACACTTGTCTGAAATGTCTTTGTAAGCTTATTGTAAGCATCAACATTACCCTTCACTGCGACTTATTTTAATGGTGGTACTATGCATTACTGTAGTGTTCCCTTGTTATCTATTCTGTCTGAAAGCCAGATATTGAAGCACGCTTCATTATTCCAGAGAACACATTTCCACTCCAGAGTGCTTTTATACCACTTCACACAATGCTTGACATTGTGCATGGTGATCTTAGACATGTAAGCTGCTTGTAAAACCTACAGTCCCCCCAAAAAAGTATTGAAACAGCAAGGCCATTTATTATTATTTTTATTATTAATGGCACGGTAGTGTAGTGGTTAGCATTGTCACCTTGCACCTCGTGGTCCTGGGTTCGATTCCCGCATCAGGTCTTTGTACATGGAGTCTGTGTGTTCTCACTATGCTTGGTGGGTTTCTCTGGTTTCCCCTTACAGTTCAAAGACATGCATATTACTGTAGGCTAATTGGCGTTCCCAAATTGCCTATAGTGGGTGAGGGTTGACTGGAGGTCCTACCACAGTGGGAATAAATACAGTGGCCACCAATGTCCTCCAATGGTTGCCATTGGCCTCCATGGTCCCTAGTTGGATGACAGAGTTTCATGGATGGATTATTATTACTAGAAGACATTTGAGGCTGAGACCAAAAGATTAGTTAAGAGTCCATAGATCCAAATAAAATTTTCTGACATTTATTTGTAGATGTGTTCCGCCTGCCATGCGAAAGGCCCGGTTCGATTCCCAGCCAGTGCCCAAACCCCAGACACTGGATGCAGTGCCGGTCCCAAGCCCGGATAAAATGGGATGGTTGCATCAGGAAGGGCATCCGGTGTAAAACTTGTGCCAAGCTGGTATGTGCGGATTGGATGGTCCGCTGTGGCGACCCCTTGCTGGGAGCAGTAGAAAGACTAACAACAACAACAAGACACTAAATATTAGGTTGCATATGTCTTGCTTCAGCTATGGTTCCACCTACACTGTTGGTTCCACATGCTCCACTGCTTTCCGACTGAGCTGTTGTTACACCTTACTTCCATCTCACAACAATCTTTTTTAAAATTGTGTAGCTACATTTTTTGTTGTTTGTGGCTCTTATGAGCCACATGAAATGCAATTACTGTACTTTATTATAAGGTCATAAATAATACAGCAACACAGGGCATTTATGTTGATGAGACAGAGCAGCAAAGCTTTTCACATTCATCCTCACATCCTCCTGGTTCCTACTGTAGATACTAGAGTATGAAGAAAAAAAAAAGCCTTGAGGATTTTGTTTAAGGCCAGGGTTCTAACATAGTCTCTGAAAAAAAAAAGTCTTTATTTCCCTCAACATATAAGTCTTCATGGTGCCTAAAAAACCCAAATCAACTGACAGCTTTTCACACTCAAATTCCGAGATGTTGCACCACTACATGTGTTTAAGGAGTTAGGAGGGCGATTAGGCCTAATTAAATTCTGTCTTCCAATAACATTTACCCCAGGAATGCAAATTAGAAATGCTGATTAGTTCTTCTTTTATTGTTGTTGTGATAAGCTCTTTTTTATTTTTGGTTCTATTTTGCTTGGGTTTCAGCATTATCTTAAAAAAAAAATGAAGTTCATAAATGTATTGTGGCCATATTACTGTAACAGTAGCCCATCCCTGCGTACTCATTTATTATAAATCAGGTCTGACTGGGACAGAGCCTGCGGCAATAAACCCAAAGCCACAAAAAGGAAAATGGGTTTTACTGTGTTTACAGGAAAATGCAAGATTGCGTATTATAGTCAAACATACAGCTTGTTTTAATTGTTTGCGTGTGGTATGCTAACCTGGACTGAATAGACTATTCAGATGATCACTGTAGTTTTAAAGCTGTCATCAGTAATGTACAATGATGGTCAGGAAAACCTTCTGTATAGTCAGCCTATTGGAATCCCTGCCTTTCCCCAGCAATTACTCTTCAATTGCTAGTCATTATCTCTTTATTGTCACAAATCTTTTATATTGACTAGACTTTTACTTTGTGTGAAATAGGAAAACCTTTAAAAGGTATAGCGATTTGCTAACTGAGCATATTGATTTCCTTTACATTCACCTTTGCCATATATTTCTCCCCAATGTATTCTAAAAGCACTCTAACAAAACCTGTCATCTTGTATTGTACATACTGCTCGAGTGTCCTGTCCTCTCACATTGGCCTTGAATGGTGACTCTGTCATGCGGTAAAGTGTTAAAAAGCCTGGTGCTCCTCATTAGCTCTGTATAAAATGACACGCCTGGACAATCCCTCACAGGTCTACACTGTGTGGATGTGTAGAACAGATGGGAGCTCCAAGTCTACAAAACAGGAGGAGGCTGATAGATCATTCCACAGGCAGGTGGCCCAGATCGACAAGAGAAAAAAAAAGGTCCATGGAGTTTGAGATTGCCTTTGAAAGTTTCAGCAGTGTGAATCAATGGCACCGCGGTGTATTGTCACCACTCCAATCTTATGCACCACAGAAATGAATAACATGAGCATTCATTCTTATGTCTGGCTCATAGTTTTAGAAACATAGAAACATAATTAATTTTTGATATATCTCACTTCACATATTGTCATTAGGTAATTCATTGTACTGTAAGTAAGGAATGAAACACTCTGTTTTTGGAAAATAATCAATGCCTGTAATATACTGGTCCTTCTCAAAAAATTAGCATATTGTGATAAAGTTCATTATTTTCTGTAATGTACTGATAAACATTA
>JAQMYJ010000020.1:10477241-10511142 GCA_030014305.1 Clarias laeviceps
AGCTGGTTATAAAAAGCGTTTGCAAGCTGTGATATCAGCCAGAGGAGGTGTTACTAAGTACTGATTATGTAGGGTGCCCAATCTTTTGCACAGTGCCACAATAGTGTTTTTTTTTATTTTTTATCTTGGTTCAATTTATGAAATAACTATGTATCAATGTTTGCTGAAAATATTGTGCATTTTTTCCATTTCCAAGAGAGACTCTGTTAACATCTTTTCAATTGAAAAAAAAATCACCAAAATCTGTTATTTATCAAATTTATCAATTAAACTTTTGCAAAAGACTGTATATTTGCTATAAATGTCACTGCTTAATCCTTCATATCATTAAAACTCTGATCGGAAATGTATTTCTTTTTTTTTTCTTTTCTTTTTTTTGGGTATCTAAAAAAAGAGAAAGATATGGAAAAACAAAAAATAAGAACAGGGTAGGGTGTATTTTTATCATATGCATATTTTTCATTTAAGTTTCTTGAGCTGTTACCTCAGTGTTTTTCCGCTACAGATGATTGCAGGTCAGACAGGAGCATTCCATCTTACAGTGGATAAGCTTATTCCGCTAAGCTAACAGCACCTTTTGTGCTTTTATAGTTGTTTAAATGTTCTCGGGACTGAGCAGCACTGTATTGAAACCGGCTCAACTATCAAAACAGTGAGTTCATGCATACTAATTCATTGATTAAATACTGGAAACATGTTCTCTTTAGAGCTTGTAACTATAAAGACTTTCTTTATCTTATGATCAGCACAGTTCTCACAATGTACTGAGATTTTCTTGCTACTGTCAGCTTTAGCTTGCTTGTTCTAAATCTAAATCTAAATCTGAATTTCTGATGAGAAAGTCTTTCACAATGTCTGTTAATGCGCTCTACTCCGAGTGGCGCAGTGGTAAAGTGCTCGCCCTATCATCCGGGGATCGCTGGTTCGATCCCCAGGTGATGCTGTTACCTCTCACAGCCAGAGGCCTAGAGAGAGCTGATTGGCCGAGCTCTCTCAGAGGGGAGGGATGAGAGGTACTTTGGGCTCCCACATTAATCACGGCTCTACAGCCAGTCAGGGGCGTCTGTGAGCTAGGCGCACGCGGAGGGAGCGGCTAGCGCTGTCCTCCGAGTGTGTTACTCCGCCCCTAACGGTGCGTGAGTGAGCAGTTCGAAAAGATGTGGTCGGCTGGCGTCACGTGGTTCGGAGGAAACACGTGATAGTCTTCGGCCCTCCCGGCTGAGTTGTAGTAGGTAGTAGGGAGCCCCCTAGTGACGGGGAGGAATTGGCCACGACTAAAAATAGGGAGAAAATCGGGGAAAAAATCCAAAAAAATATATTAAAAAAATAAATAAATAAATAAATGTGCTCTACAAATTTAAAAAAGACATGAAATCAAAAGATCTTTAAAGGATATGCTGTGGTGTAAAACCTGTAAAGGCTACGGTTATTGTGTTACCTGCTTGAATTTGAACTCAAGCCCGAATTTCTATTCTGCTGGATGATAAATTTAATCAAACATTTAATTAAATGACTGATTTTCGCACGATTTGAGCCTTAACTGCATACTGTCGAAATACAAGATTAAATACAGACTCTTGTTTGAATCTAACTTGAAACTGTCCTTCCACGGCGATGCTTTACTTTGTTGACTATTTGAATGTTTCAGATGATCTTTGATCTTTTTTGGTAATGCCACTGGTGTTTAATCATGGACCACTGTTTTAGGTGTGGTTATGTGTGTGCATCATACAGTATGTGTGTGCATAATGTCTGTGTGTGTGGGTGTGTGTGTGTGTGTGTTGATGCGCGCATGCACACCTTTATTTCTTCTAATACCATCTCAGGTTCCCTGCTTATTGGTGACCCCTTCCTCCCACTAGTGACTCTTTACAGATTAGACAGGTGAAATGAACACATAGTCTGCCAGCTGCTCAGAACTACTTTGCTCACAGGTTCCGATTTTCAGAAGGTCCTTAGGCATAGAGAAGGACACAGTGTGTATGGTATGTACCTCTGTATTGTAGTGTGTTTTATTATGCCAATCAAATCATTTGTTGAAGACCATGCTACAGCTTTGTTTTACTGTTAATCTGAATCTTTGCTGTATTTCATGGTGATCAGTGTTTTAATGCTTTTGGAGACTTTTTGACTAAATAATATGGTTTTATACAATGAATACTGAATTGATGGTTTCAACATTGTAGATATCTACAAACTGAGGTTGTTGGTGGTTCTTAACCCAGAGTGAGGTGGTTGTGTGTATTTCTAATTATTACTTATTTATAAAAGTATGTCAAACACATGTCAACTCTGGAAACTAAACATCATCTTTAAACTAACTGGCATATTTTATAAAAATTATTGTGTGAGAACTTAGAAGGATTTGAAGGAAGTTATAGTTAATGTAATTAATAATTGTGGCATCTTTTTCCAACTTGTGATCAGTTGCACTGTTTTGTTTTGTAACAGACTGACATTTGCTTCAGATTAATTTATGTAACTTAATATTTATAAATATTTTTTTTTTTAATATAAATTTTTGTTACTGTCAGTTTCATTATTTCATTTTAAGAACACATTTGCTAAGTAAATCAAATGAAATGTATTCATAAACACTGTATGCTCTTTGTTAAAATTAATGTACATTCGGCGGATGTATGCAAGAAATAACTTTTCATTCATATCAATTGTTAGTGACAATTTTTTCGAGAAAGATGAGTTTTTGTCTGTAAAGTTACAATTTGAAAACTTGTGCTTTTATCTTGCCCACATAAATTCCAAACATATAATTAATTACTGAATTAATTCATATTTTTTGTTTAAACTTGTGGCTTCTCCCCTCAATATTAATTAAGTGTGCGGTTCAGACAATTTTCTCCATTTAAAGAACAACAGCAAGAAAAAAAAGTGGTGTAGATTGCTTTCATCTGTTCTTCGACATTGATCCATATCAGCAACTAATTGGACAACTGTACCCATCATGTTTAATTATTAAACCCATGCATTTGTCGAGCCAGGCTGTGACATCATCAGCCTTTTGTCGTACTGCTGATATTTGAGCAGTATAATATCACTGCAGTGTTACCGGATAAGGCCAGTGCTATTGTAACTGGGTTTTTCTCCGGTGAAATGGCTGACGTATTTGTGCGCTAAAAACTTTCCATCTTGAAAACATCAACTGCAATATTGGAGATTGCATATGTGCTGAACTTATTTATATACGTTTAGTGGATTTTAGGGCATAACTTATTATTATTACTGGACTTTCAAGACTTGTTGTGGTCAGATACTACCTTTGTTTTTGCACCTGAATAATAATAATAATAATAATAATAGTAACGCATAAGGTGTAATATTACAATATTACAATTTCAGAAATAAGGAAGTGATAATGCAGCCTACTGTATATAGCCTACCCAGACTATTTTTAAACCTTACCTTGTATTCTTGTACTTCAGAGCAGGAAAAGGAGTGTTTTCAGCCATGAAGCTTGGAAAGGTCCGTAGCTCCAAAGACAACCATAAGAAAGGTAAATGTCTGCATTTAGAGCTGCATTAAAAAAAAACATAGAACACTTTAGAATAGCAAAAATGCAGGAATAATAGCTCACACTGAAAAGATTTTTATCTAAATGCTTTTCAGCAATTATGTGTAGAGGATTTTTACCAGCTCAGGTTGTTTTGGTTCTGATTTCTGCTTTAACAGCTTTAAAAAGTAATAATGTCTTCTTAAAAGTCTGAAGTTAACACTTGCATTATCTTTTTCATCAAATTTTATGGTTGTGTCTAGATGATCCTGCTATCTTGGAAACTGAGGATCTTGACCATAAAGGCATGAAACGTGATCCTGACACTATCTCCCTGGCCTCAGTCACCGCAGTGACCACTAATGTCTCCAATAAGCGGTAGATTCACTCTCAGAATTTTAAATATGGTGTTTATATATATATATATATACACATATATATATATATTTTTAGATTTTCTTTTAGTAAAGGAACATTATATGTACATGCACAGTTTATACTGTATATGCACATGTCCAGACTATTTGACTACATGATATATTCAGAAGGTCTATGCTTATGAGTACCACCTAAGCAACTGGTACAGATTAATTCCTTTTCATTTCTTAGATTTTATGCAGGGCTAATTTTATTAAATGATCACCTTTAATGTGTTCCAGATCAAAGCCAGATATTAAAATGGAGCCTGTTGCAGGAAGGCCTGTGGATTACCAGGTATGCCGTGAAAGGAAACTAACACTCAAAATAGCTGTAACTCCTCTATGTATGATCTGCATAATTGCATGGCCTGCTAATATACAACCAGTGTCCATTCCCTGTGTCTACTGTGGACCTTTGTCTGAAATGTAAATGCTGTGAGACACTGCATTAGATGCAAGACTTTGATGTTTTAGCCCTGATTATGTTCATGTCTATGTGTGTTGTGTGTCTATACACATCATGTCTATAATGTGTATAAACATGGATTTTTTTTTTTATTCATGGAACCAATTTTATTTTAATACAACTACAGTAAGTAGGTGAATTTTAACATAGCCCAAAGCTTTCATGTTTTTTTGTTCTCCAATCAAGATACCGTAGCTTTGATTTGGTACAAGCTGTACTGTTAATAAATATTCTTACATGCAGCATCGAAAAGGGAAGCCAAGTGAGAAAGGAAAGTTTTTATAATAGCTATGATTGAATATGTAATTTGCTTTTCAGATCAGAGTTATGGTGATTGAGGCTCGTCAGCTGGTGGGGTTAAACATGGATCCTTTGGTGTGCGTAGAGATTGGAGAGGAGAAGAAGTATACGTCAATGAAGGAGTCAACAAACTGTCCTTACTACAGTGAAGTGAGCATCCATTATAAACCCTGTTTATTCTACACTGTTGTTGAAGATACACAACATTAACTTTGTTAGGTGACTTTTCACAGAATTTTCATTTAATAAGGGCAACTGAAACAGAAGGATTAGATGCTTCTCGATCTGGAATGTGTCTACTGTTCTTACCAATTAAACACTGCAGTGATCTCTATAGCTCCCTTGTGGACCTGTTAGCTTCCTGCCATTATACTGACTCCAGTATAATGAAGTGATTCAATTTTTTTTTTTAAGTAGCTTTGCACAAATTGGAAAAACATGTCTTTGAGTTTTGCAGATTTAATAAAACTTGAGATGGTGGTTGTTAACATTTTTTGAACTGAGTTACTGAACGGAAGGTCGCTGGTTCAAGCTGGTTCAAGTGCTGGGATGTAATATGTGAAGAAAGAGCCTCACTGTGCAGTAATGTATATTTGACAAATAAAGGCTCAACTTAACATTAATTGATGATCAGTTAAAGTTAATCAGGTCTCAAAATAATCAAAAATAATCAGAAATTGACTGTTAACCTCTTGAAGGTGTTCCTTTATTAATTAATTTATTTATTTTTGGTATTTCTTTTGTTTTTCAGTTGATAAATTATATGCAGCTTCTGAGATGGAGGCTAATGTTTTATGGGTACTTACAGTACAGTTAGAACAGACTATTGGGATAATATTTTAAAATGACTGTCTTGTTTAAGAATTGAACAAGTCTAAGGTTGTAGTTACAGTATATTTGCATACATTTCCCTGCATTTAAAATGGCAATGATACAGTATGTTCACTTTAATAATGGCATCTTACTTTGTAACACTTTGATGAACATGCTGCTTTTTTCTTTTCAGTACTTTGTCTTTGACTTCCATGTTCCACCTGATGTCGTATTTGATAAGATCCTCAAGCTCTCGGTGAGTACATTGCATTGGCCATAGAATAAGGAAATCATTGAATAATGTCTATTTGAAACCTAAGCATTTGATGTTATTTGTTCTTATGATAATCCCGTAGGTCATTCATTCCAAAAACTTATTGCGAAGTGGAACATTAGTTGGCTCATTTAAACTAGACATAGGAACAATCTACTCACAACCTGGTAAGTAATAATGGAAGTAATAACAGTCATGTGATAATATTTCTGATGAATAAATAAATTGTTTATTGCTTTTTTGTTGCAGAGCACCAGTTCTACCATAAATGGGCCATGCTGACAGACCCTGATGACATCACAGCAGGCTGTAAAGGCTATGTAAAATGTGACATATCAGTGTTAGGGAAGGGGGACAACATTAAGACACCACACAAGACCAAAGAAGTAGATGATGATGATATAGAAGGGTAAAACGTCAAGTGACTAAACTGTATAGATTATCTAAATGAGTTTAGTTCCAAAGATAACACATTACAGTTAAACGTTTTAAGTTGAATAGGACATTCAATGGAGTTTTAAGGAATGTTTGCATAGTTCTTCCATGGTCACAAACCCCTGATAAAAATATACTTTCTATATTATTTTTCCTTTCAGGAATCTTCTGTTGCCTGAGGGAATCCCAACAGAGAGGCAGTGGGCCCGCTACTATGTGAAGATCTTACGAGCAGAAGGCTTGCCCAAAATGAATGCCAGCATCATGGCTAATGTGAAAAAGGCTTTAATTGGAGAGAACAGAGACCTTGTGGACCCTTATGTTCAAGTGCAGTTTGGTGGGCAGAAGGTAAGCCAACTATGCATAAAACTGTTCAATGCTGTGCTAAAGTTGCAGTGTATATGACTTTTTTAAAGGTAAAAAAAAATCAAAGCAACAAAAATATTCTAAAATATGGCATTCCTGAACTGCAGCAAGTCACTTTGTCCAGGTTGTAATAGTATCTCACAAACAATCTGTCTGGCATGTGGTTTTGGATGCATCACTGATAAAACAGACTTCCAGCCAAGCTGACACAGTCACACATGCAGCTTTGTCTGTTTCACTTCATGGGAAGTTAATATAATTATATAGTTACATTGCAAATACGTCTCAAAGTACACCTCAAATAACCAATAATTAGTCAAATGATTACAGAAGAAAAGCAGTGTGAATAGAAGTTAAGCTCAATCTGCTTATCACATCGTGGTAATGTGGAGATTTAATGAACAAAAGTTTGATGGGTTTAAAATACTGCGCCCATTGGTTGAATCAGATCACCTGTGAGTATAAAATAATCAGTTTGTTTCATGTACTCAAATTATAAATTGTAGTTTTTGAATGTTAAAGAAAATCTAAATAAGCCACAGAAATTTCTAAGGGGTGCTAAGCCCCTCCCTGGTAGTGATGACTTACAGTTGATGACACAAATGTGACTTTCAATGTTTAATGAGATTCTCAAATTAGGAGAATAAGAATAATTTGTTATTTCATGCAGTGAAATTCTTTTACAACAATCAATATTTAGTACAAAGTCCTTTGACTGGGCATAGAATCATCTACTGTACAGTACTTTGGTGTCACTTGCTCAATCCATGCCTGTTTTGATTGATTCCTGAAAATCATGTACAGAAATTTGCCACATAAGTTTGCAGTTTACTTGAGAATTCCGTAGTTTTAACCATGTTTGTGTAGACAGTGACCCCCTGGTTTGTTCCATCCATTAACTAAACCAGCTGATTCTAATTATCACAACTCTTCAGTGGAAACTAATGAGTGACATCACCTGTTTTGTCCACAGTGAGAACTATAATACATGGCATTTGATGTCTTAATACTTTTGGCCACCACTGTTTTCGTCCTATATGGGGCATGTCATACTGTATGGAGGGTGTAAAGTTCACATATTTCTTGACCAATAGTTGAATATAATTGTTAATAGAAAATGATAATCAGGGGCCAGGGGTAGTTTGGGGGTTAATTTATTGGTCTGCTAACCAGGCGGCCCCAGGTTTGAGTACTGAGGCCGCCGACTTGTTACTGTTGAACACTGTTGAAGAAAGGTCTTCAAAGTGCTCAGATACGATCGGGCGTCGAGCTGGCAACCCGACCCTGTAAATAACTCCCACAGAAACGACAGATATACTGCATATCCGTCAGCCGATGTGCTGGGCAGCATGTAGATGGATGTCATGTTCTGTCATGTCATGTCAATGATAACCAGACACACATGTCCCTCTCATTTTAAGATTTAATTGATTGTAAGCAAGCTGGTGTTCACAGAAGGAATCATGTAGAGCCAATGCTTCAAATAAGTTATTAGCAAGCATTTAAGGAGTAGCTAACGTTGGATTACAGCTGGGTTGTACATTTAAATTAGAAATTGTACATAAATAATTATACATTTTAATCAGTTAAATTCTTAACAGCAATTAATCAATTAATCATTAACATTTCCAGTCATCTATGATGATGTAAGAGGGCTCAATAACAAAGCTTCTTAAAAGAAATGCTGGAATGATAAGAGAAGAAATAAAAATGCAAAGGTCGGAGAACACAATACACATGAGCACACAGACTAAACTGCTATACAATACTGTATATGTCTAATGCTGCTGATTCCCTTATTGAAGTACAGATAGATCTTTATATATATGTGTGTGCACAGGGGAAAACCACAGTCCAGAAGGGCACTTATGAACCCAGCTGGAATGAGCAAGTCATCTTCACTGAGATGTTCCCACCACTGTGTAAACGCGTGAAAATTCAGATCCGGGATTCAGACAAGGTTAACGACGTTGCTATAGGAACTCATTTTATTGACCTGCGCAAGATTTCAAATGATGGAGACAAAGGTACAATTAAAGGGCATTTTGTCTCCACTGTATGGAAACTTTGACCTGGAGACAGATTGTATACTTATGGAGCACTGTTTTAGACATAAGCAAGGAAATTTGCAGAATCATGTTGGCTCACCTCTCTGTCCCTTCTTCAGGATTCTTACCCACGCTGGGGCCAGCCTGGGTGAACATGTATGGCTCCACACGCCAGTACACACTAATGGACGAGCACCAGGACCTAAATGAGGGGATCGGAGAGGGTGTTTCCTTCAGGGCTCGTCTCCTCATTGGTCTTGCCGTGGAGATCTTGGACACATCCACCTCAGATGTAAACATATCCACTGAGGTCCAGGTGGAGCCCATCTCAAATGTTTCAGAAGTAAGATAATAAATATTGTAGAATATTTAGCAGAATTAAAATACACCAGAGATCAGACTTAAATTAAATACTGAATAATTAAACATCTAGTTTGCCATGTGTTCTTGACTTGTGGTACCATTGGTTACCTTCAAAAGTGAAATGAGAAAATCACTTTTTGAAAAAGTAGCTTTACATTCACAATATAATCTGCATATGGGAAAACAACATTACTCCTAGTTTTTAAATGATTTTGTAATAGGTAATGAGGAATTACTGAATATCAACATAATACACATCAGTCTCTGAGTGATCTCTCTTCGTACTAATATCATTGGGGAATCCAAAATTAGTTATGTTTAAAAAAAAAAAAAATATATATATATATAATTATTATTTTTATTTTTTATTAATGTATTTTTATTATGTCAATGGGACTAAGCAAATTTCTGTTATATATCATGGACATCACCATGGATTTGAAAGTCTGTGTTTGATATCAAACAGATTTCATCAGGTTTATGTCCATTTCAGTAGTGGCAGAAGCACACAACTTAATACTAAATTAAAAGTACAAATACTTACCTAAAAATGTACTCCTCTACAAGTAAAAGTATCACTTCATTTTTTTTTACGCAAGTTGAAGTACTAAGTACAGTGGAACCTCAGATTATGAGTAACGCGGTTTGCGAGTGTTCCGCAAGACGAGCAAATATTTTTTATAAATTTTGACTTGAAAAACGAGCAAGTCTTGGTTTATGAGTACTGAGTATCATGTATCACGCATGCGCTTCTTGTTTTGACGCCGAGCGTCACGTGATCACAACTGAGCCAATGTTTTTTTCTCTCTCTTACGTTGCGGAATTGTGGGTAATCGTCTCCCCTGCTGGGTCTTAGTACTCATCTCTCATTGGTATAATCAACATCCGTGCATGCGTGTACTGTTTATTATAACACTGTGACCATGTGTGTGTGTGTAAAACATATATATTTTTTGTTTGTATGTGTGTGTGTACAGCGCGCGTGTACTGTTTATTATAACACGTGTGTGCGCGCGTGTAAAGCAAAAGAAGTCTCGTTAGAGAGGTTAAAGATCCATTTTCTCCCTCTCTGTATCAGCCTGCACTTTGTCATTAGACACCATGCCCCTTCACACACACACACCCACACACACATCCTCTCGCCTTCATGCACACACCCCTCCTCACCTCCTCCTCTCCCTTTCTCACACACACACACACACACACACACACACAAGTGTTTTGAAATACGAACCCGCTTCCGGAATGAACTATGCTCATAATCCAAGGTTCCACTGTATGTGCTTTAAGTACAAAGTATAAGGATTTCACAAAGAAACTATTCAACTGAGTTACTGATATGATACAACATTAATTAAACAAATGTGGCTAGCATAGTAGTTAGCATCTTTTATTCCTTTTTAGCTTAGCCAGCTAGTTGCTTCACTATGTCTTCACTTTGGTGTGCTAACCAATCTGCGCATTCATTACAACCAGCCAGTGATTTCAGCTTGGACTGGTGGAATTGTTTTGTTTTTCTCCTTCCTATGTGTGTTGTAGTTCAGTCAGGATATGGTGTGAATGACAGTGTAAACGCTTATATTTAGGTTAGGAAATCATTGCACGTATGTGTAATCATCATCTGAAAATGCTTATGTAAAGTACAAATACATACACACACACACACACATGCAAAAATTACATTACAATTATAGCGACAGATGAGTTTTACTTAATTACTTGCCACTTGTGAGGAAATCAGGCTTAGACGTCTTTAGGCAGAATAACTGCATTAACTGGTACATGTATTAAAGTGGCTTGTTGCACAACTTGATCATTCCATACATGTGCCCAAGGGTAGAAACCCTAATTCCTTGGAGTCTTGCACATTCTAATGTGTTTCCTTCTGCCAACACTAGTTCAACTAATCTGTTGATTAACAGCCCTTCCTGAGTGGAAGTGGGTGTGTTAGAGCAGAAACAACATTAAAAATGTGCAGACTGGGGCACCAGGTTTTGGAATCTACCAATATATTAGTATAACTGTTTTAATTTGTTTTTTTTTTGTAATTGTGGAAGTAGACCCCCAGTTTCTGACCAATTAATAATTAGCTTTCAAGCCTTCAGTATGGATTTAAGTAGGTTTTTAGAACAGAACACAAGGCTTTGACTTACAATTTTTCTTGTTATGATGTCTGTTACATCCAAAACATGCTTGTAGATAAATTGGCTACTCTAAATTGCCCTTATGTGTGAATAGTGGAGAAATAACCGCTATTGTATCTTCAGGTTTGGATTTCATTTTGTCTGGGATGCATTTGGGCCCATGGGATCTCAAAAAAAAAAAAAAAAAAAACATACTGTACTGTATGTTTTTTTTTTCCCCAAGGGGTGAGAAGTAGTTGCTGATCCGCTTCTGCTTCAGCAGATTCTCTAATAATTTCACCTTGATGCATTAAGAATAAAGATTGTCATGCTCTCACCTCAGTATTCCTACTCACAATATATTGAACACTCTTTCAACACTACTCCTTTACACGCGTATACTGTAATGGTTTATAATCCCATGATCCATTGTCATCAAGAAGAGAATGTGGTTCAGTTTGAATCTTGAGGAATTGGGTATTTATACAAAATTATAAAGATGTTCTGATAACCTGCTGTATACGTGCCATAACCGTGTTAAGCACTACAAGAACAAAATATAAACTTACTGCTGTCTTCTACAACGTGACATGGTCAAAGCACAAGCCTAATGAGGTCGTTGTGAGAACTCCAGTGATGTACTGTAGCAATGAACATGGTGACATCATAATGGCAACTCGGTCAGGATCTAATCTTTCCCACCAGCAGCATGCTTGTAGTACTGTATGTTAATGAAGTCCTTAAGAGGTGTTAGTTATGCTGTTAACTGGTCAGTGCCATCACTGTTATATACTTAAGTTCTTCCTGCTTCTAGCTCTGGCTCATGTCCTCGCCAGGCTTTTTTTTAGACATGTCCAAAAAAAGTGTTGCAGCTTCATATCAAGGGAGAAAATGTCACACACTTTATGATGGTAATTTCTAAGAGTCCTCATATTCTCTTTGTTCAGGTTTCAACTGGGAAAGTAGAGGAGTTTTTTCTTTTTGGATCCTTCTTAGAGGCTACTATGATTGACAGGAAGATAGGGGACAAGCCAATCAACTTTGAAGTCACTATTGGTAAGTATTGGTATGATATTATCCTGAGAAGGCGGCACAGTGTTGTAGTTAGGACTGTTGCCTTGCACATCCAGTGTCCGGGTTCGATTTCCGGTCAGGTTCGATTCCGGTCCAGTTTGCATGTTCTCCCCGTGCTTGGTGTGTTTCCTCCAGGTACACCGGTTTCAAAGTTTACCCAAAGACAAATTAGGCTAATTGACGTTGCCAAATTGCCTGTAGTGTGTGAATGAGCGTACTCTGTAATAGCTTATGCCCTAAGTCTCCTGGGATAGGCTCCAGGCCCCTCGACCCTGTATACAGAATAAAGTGGTATAGATGATAAAGCGAAAGAAATCCTGAGGTTATTGATTTCATGTTACTTGAAAATTCAGAACTTTATGCTTAAAAATTATTTGACTGAAGTACACTTAACCACAATTTTGAGCGAAATAACCTTTCCAATTATGCCTTTCTCTTTTCTAGGTAACTATGGTAACCAGCTCGATGGTGTGAGCAAGCCAGTAAAAAGGAAGAAGAAGGGCAGAGGGGATGGTGAAGATGAGGCGTCTGAGCTGATACATAACTCCAGTGATGAAGATCTTGAGGAGGAAAGTGATCTGGCATCTCTGTCCTCTACCCCTCCCATGAAGCCTGTAATCACTGACAGGTCAGTCTCAGGAGAACAGAGTTGATGCTTGTGGGGTAAAAGGGCAAAAATTAAGGAAAGTATATAGACGCATCCTTCTGATGTTATTAATTCAATAATACTGTAAGTGTTGTGAGTGGAATTTTTTGCCTAGAATGAAATAATAGAATCTCATTGTTTTGTTGTTAAACACTGTGCATTTTGCTTTTTTTCAGCAATTATTTCCATTTGCCATATTTTGAAAAGAAGCCTTGCATCTACATCAAGAGCTGGTGGCAAGATCACAGACGACGTTTCTACAACTCGAACATCATCGACAAGATTGCAGATAAACTGGTAAAACAATTTGTCCTTGTGTTTTCTACAGTAAAGACAGATACATTTGCCATACAGGGTGAATCTATATTTTTCCCAGCTCAGGTAACATGTGTGTTTCATAGGAAGAGGGTCTGAATGATGTTCAGGAGATTTTGAAGACAGAAAAGGCTTATCCTGAACGCAGACTGAGGGGTGTCCTGGAGGAGATGAGCACCGGCTGCAAGTATGTGTGCATAAACCCAGCCAAAATCTCATTTTAATATTGATATACTGTAAGTAATACCAAGTATGGGAAATACCCTCAACAAATTGACAACTGTACTAAAAAATAAGTTTGTAAATGTATATAATAATTTTTTATAAGTATAACATTAAACATACTATTGTTTACTTTTATATATATATGCGCATACTATTATTTGTATACTATTAAAAATCGTTTGACAGCGCTAATATATATTAATCCTGTCAATCGATTAAAAAATTTAATCTAGTTAATCACAGTCATAGTCTGTGATTAATCACGATTAATCACACTTTTACAATATTTTAGATTTACTTGTACTATAAACGTACAATGTTAGAATAAAGAAATGCATGAAAACTGGTTAGAGGAAACGGATTATGGTGTTGTATAATATCTCAAAAATTTACATTTAACACATCTCTCAAATGGGACCGGCACTGCATGCAGTGGCTGGATAGTATGAGGTGTGGCAACCAGCCGACAGCAGAGGTTTAACCAGGATCCTCAGATCCAAAAATCCAAACCAAGAGCCTTAGCCACCTGAGCCACCACTCCCACATCTTACATTTAGTGTATTCTTGTAAAAATAGTTCTCCTTGAAGGTAGCTCGAGCACACAACTTTGGTTTTATCCAAACTTCCATCTAAAAGCTTTTTATAATAAACCTTGCCATTCAGCAAGTTGGTGATGTTTCCTCAGTCAGCTTATTATCCGTGTTAAACATGCCATTATCACACAGCCAGTTACCCGCGCTGCAAATATAGGAAGCCTATAGGGTCAAACTTGGTCATATAAATTATTTGTGGTAAAACTTGTAGATGAATCCAATGCGTTAATGGGTTAATATTGACAACCCATACTCTTAAACAAAACTATAAATGGGGTCGGAATACGTTATGTTCATATAACGGCATGATCTGTAGGGTGCTAGCATCATTCTATTAATACCGTTCTGCTAACAATGTCTAATTTATTCATTAATAATGATCACATTTTAATGGTTTAGTTATATTTAATGTTGTGGTTCATTTCTGTAATCAATTTTGTTAAAGTTGGGATGAACACTCATTCTTCAGCACCAACATCTCTCTCTCAACACACACACAGAGCACAATCTCTGTTTGTTTGTTTTTTACAAAGAAAGTAGAGAAATCAGCAAAACCAAGAGTGACAGTTTTAACAAAAAAAAATCATCACATCAATGACTATAAGAAATAAATGTTTTATTAGGCAACAGACCATTTTTTATTTTTGTTTATTTTTGTTTAGCATTAGGTTTAGATTAATTGGAGCATCCATTGTACAAGACAAACAACAACAGTAATATATTAGAATGATAATGACACTAATATTATTTATAGAGTCAGAAAGTCTTGTGGTGTTGTATAAAAACTATGCAAACTTTCTTATAATTCTAATTCAAGCTTCCAACCGCACTATGATATAATAATAATCAAAAAGCAACAACAGCAGCTTTTTTAGTTTAGATAGTTTATTATGACATACAATGATTTATTTACTTTAGAATTTATTTATTTTAGAAACATTTCATATTCTCCTATTTTTGTTCTTCTAGTCGATTTCTCACCCTGGCCAATAAGGATCAGAATCAATCTGGTGTAACCAAATTGGATCGGGAAAGGCTGAAGTCCTGTCTAAGAGAAATGGTATGTCATTATATTTACAAAATACACACATCGTGTAGAGGTAATAAAAACTCAAACATGATGACCTCAATGTGTTTCGTTGTGTTTTTTTGTAGGAGAGCATGGCCCAGCAGGCCAAGACCATGCGCTCACAAGTGAAGAAAAACACTGTACGAGACAAACTAAAACTGGCTCAGAATTTCTTGCAGAAGCTTCGGTTCATGGCTGATGAGGTCAGGTGACCAACAACTTCTATAGTTTTCCCATTACATCACATTACATCATATTGAGAAAATATCTGGGGTTTTTTTTCAGCCGCAACACAGTATTCCGGATGTCTTCATATGGATGATAAGTAACAATAAGCGTATAGCGTATGCACGCATTCCGTCAAAAGACATCCTCTACTCAATTGTAGATGAGGAGACGGGAAAAGACTGTGGGAAAGTCAAAGCTGTCTTTCTCCGGGTAAGTCCCTTTGTTTCAGCCTTTTTCACTAAAGTTTTAATTATCCTGTTTGATTTTTCTGAACAGTCAGTTAGATTTTTCTGAACAGTCAAGCTCTAAAAGGAGACGACTACATCAATATAGCATTCACATAGTATTGACTTTTGTACGCTTTCTGCTGGTGTTACTGGAACTTCTATATGGTTGATAATAAAATTTTGGTAATATGCAGTTACCTGGAAAGAAGAGCTTTGGCCCAGCTGGCTGGACCGTTCAAGCTAAGATGGAGTTGTACTTGTGGCTTGGTCTGAACAAACAAAGGAAGGACTTCTTGAGCGGCCTGCCCAGTGGCTTTGAGGAAGATAAAGCAGCTAAAAGCACAGGCCTACAGTCTGTGCCTCCCATTAACCTCATCTATAACAGTAAATATGCAGCCTGATGTTCCTCTGTTTTAAGTCTTTGAGAGAGAGAGACTAAGAAGCTTTCCCAAGTATTAAGCTGTTTGGCAAACTAAAACCAGAGCAAAATTAGGGTTTTGCCTATTAAGTTTGAAGACAGTTGAAAAGAACTACTACTATAGGGTTATATATTGTATTATTAAATGAGAATAAAAGAAAGTTTAAAAAGTCAGCTATTATATACACCCATGGGCAAAAGTTTTGAGAAAAAAGTTTTACCATCAGTCCTGTGTCATGCCAACAGTAAAGCATCTTGAGACCATTCATGTGTGGGGTTTCTTCAGTGCCAAGGGAGTGGGCTCACTCACAAGTGTGCCTAAAAACACAGCCATAAACAAAGAATGGTTCAACATAATTCGAGTGCACTACAACCATCCAAGAACAAACTATGTCTTTTTCAGCATGATTGAGCAGCTTGCCATTAGGCAAAAGTGATAACTAAGTGGCTCGGGGAACAAAACATCAAAATGTTGAATCCCATTCACAACTTGTGGTCAATCCTCAAGATGTAGGTTATGAATAAAAAAATTCTTAAATTCTGACGACCTTAACGCATTGATTACACGAGAATGGACTGCCATCAGTCAGGATGTGGTCCAGAAGTGGATTAACAGCATGCCAGGGTGAATTGCGGATGTCTTGAAAAAGCAGGGTCAACTCTACAAATATTGATTCTTTGTCTAAACTTAATGTAATTGTCAATAAAGGCTTTCGAAACTCATGAAATGCTTGTACTTATACCATAGTAACATCTGACAAAAAAATAAACAAAACACTTAAACAGCAGATTTCAGGAAAACTAATATTTCTGTCATTCTCAAAACTTTGGCCATGGCTGTAATTATAAAAAGTAACATATGCACTTACTTTTGATTTAATAGCATTTAAAAGAATACAGCAAAATGCTCAGTGTTGAATAACCACCCAGAATTTTATATTAACATCAAAGAGGGTTTATACATGTTGGAATACAATTAATTACCTCTGATAAATCAGAAGTGATAAATCAACACTGTTTATAAAAGTTTATAATAAACTAGTCTATACTGTAATCATAAGAGGATCTGTATTTTTTTTTCATTCCAATACAGATCCTTTTATTATTACAATACAGACTAATTTATTATTATTTTATTTGTGCATTGTTTCCTTGATAAACAAAAAAAAAAATCTCGGAACTTTACAAAATATTTCCGTTAATTCATTAATTGTTATCTTAAACAATATTATTGCTCATATAAAGAGATTTTCGATGTGCTTTCTGTAGTATACTTTAGAAATACTTTACATAAAAGCAATTATTATTTCCTTTAGATATTTCCAAAAGCTTTTATCGTTTTACTTCTCTTTAGGTATGCAAGTGTTCCAGCTAAGGGCTCACATGTATCAGGCCCGTAGTCTGTTTGCTGCTGATGATAGTGGCCTGTCTGATCCTTTCGCACGGGTCTTCTTTTCCACTTACAGCCAGGTCACGGAGGTGTGTAAATATATAAATCTCTTTTTCCTGAATTTATGGATTTTCTTTTCTACTTCATGCTATACTCTTCACGTTTCTACATTCTACACACAAGCCTTAATCTGTTGGCTTGTTTCAGGTACTCAGTGAAACTCTTTGTCCAACGTGGGACCAGCTGCTAGTGTTTGATAACGTTGAGCTTTACGGTGAAGCCAGCGAACTCCGTGATGACCCTCCAATCATCGTCATAGAAATTTATGACCAGGATACTGTGGTACGGTTTTGATTTTAATTCCTTTATTTAACTTCAGCTCTAATGCAGTTTTGTAATAAAAGGATAATGAGCCCTTGTTTCACTGTGATAAGAGCTTGTTGATATGTTTGCCATTGTCCTGACTCAGTGTTTGTTCCTGTTTAACTCTGGCCCTGCCTTGTTCTTGTATGGCTATTTTTGATGTAAAAGAATTCTGTAGTACAGATGCTATCCAAATTCAAACCAAAACAAATAAGTTAATTGGAAACTTGATTATTGGTTTGTTTTTATCAAAACACTTTTTTAGAATTTGTGTGACAAACATTTGAAAGAAGGGGGAAAAAACGGCTCAGATATCTCAGATAGCGCAGATATTTAAAATTGCTAGAATTACGATCATGAGACCCTGTGGAATTTATCTGGCTGCATATAGTTTAAGAACTCCTGGTTTACAGCGGTACAGTTAAACTTCACAAGGCGCATCATACAGTATGTGGACGAGTAGGGACTAGTTAGTTAGCCTCTACTCATATGGTAGTCTATAGTCTTGTTATAGGCATTGTAAGACCTATTTTTACTGAGGATTTGAAATTGCGGACTCAATTCATGCAAAGGTTGTTTTCTGCTGTGATAAACCATAAACTGCAAATGTACAGCAGTTTGAGCAGCGGCGGTATGGCAGTGGGAGTAATAGAGGGCTAAGCAAGCATGTAGCTCATTAGCACGTTTCATAGACACAATAGACTATCAAGAAAAACATGTGTGACTTGAGAAAAAGGAGGCCTGTTCCCCAGTAGAGCTTTATGGCCTGCAACGCCCTAGAGTTTTGTCATATGCTAGGGATAATTCCACTGGCACTGCCACCCCTAAATTGTTCCTTTTGCCTGACTAACTTGCAATTCCTTACTTTTCGTGATTAGGTATGTTGGTGCTTTAATGAATGTGCGAGTTGCAATGAAAAGAGCAGCAAGCGTTCAGAGTGCTCATTTGCTTTTGTCTCATGCTTGACAGTACCTCTTTATAACACTTCACACAATTCTCATTTGCAAAACTACTATTAAAGCACTTAACATAATTAAATTTCCATTGCACTTCAATCCAGGACATTAGATAAGGTTCATCAGAGCTGTGGAATGTTCAAAGTAACAAAATTCCGTCGCACAGAATGTTTTATTAAACTTAATTTCTATTATTTAGAAATGCGTCTTGCAATTGAGAGTCTACATCTCTAGGTTCTAGCGCAAGAGTCTCTGAAATCATATCCATGAGTACAGTACAGTATGTGCCAACAGTGACCCCCAGTGTTTATGAATGGATTGTCATAAGAGTGTATTATATGCAGGGAAAAGCCGAGTTCATTGGCCGGACTTTCGCCAAGCCCATAACTAAGATGGTTGATGAGCATTACGGCCCGCCACGATTCCCTCCCCAGTTGGAGTACTACCAGATCTTCAGAGGGAACTCCACTGCAGGAGAGCTGCTGGCTGCCTTTGAGCTTTTACAGGTACAAATGTACAAGTGTTGACTGCTCACGTTAATGAGTAACGTTTAAAAATAGGATGCTTATGATTCTTTTAAATAATGAAAATAGTTTTATTTATAATATGCATTTAAATAATAGGTTTCATTTTAATAGTTTGATTATGCCCTTAAAAACCTCTGGTTAAGAGGTCTATGAAGATTATTTTGCAATTAAAATAAATTTATCTGATAAAAAAAATAATAAAATTGCCGAAAAAGGTTTGTGAGCTATTTTAAAGCTTTGCAACCCCTCAAAATCTGGCTGTTTTTTCAGCAGACAATCTGTCTTACGTCGCTACCTTTCAGCACGCTTTTTTGCCTGTTAGATTGATTTCGATTTGATCTGTTTTCAGTCAGTTGATTTGCGAAAGTCATTTATGTTGTTTTTTGATGAGATATTGAGGAGAATTTAATTGCCGGCATTGAATGCTTTCTCATACACAGATCGGACCAGCAGGAGTAAAAGATCTTCCTCCTCTCGATGGGCCAAATGATGAAGACCACGGTCCCATCCTACCGGTGCCTCTGGGAATACGACCTGTCCTCAGCAAATACCGAATAGAGGTAACAATCTCAATAATTGAGTTTACACATTGCAGATAATCAGAGTAATTGTTGAGAGTAACTAAAGGAGTTTTTGACACTATGACAGACTGAGTATGTCCATCACATTTACATTATAGATCCTGTTCTGGGGCCTGAGGGACATAAAGAGGATTAACCTGACACAGGTGGACAAACCGCGTGTGGATATCGAGTGTGCAGGAAAAAGTGTCCAGTCAGCCCTCATTCAAAACTACAAGAAAAATCCAAACTTCAGCACTCTGGTGAAATGGTTTGAAGTGGTGAGTTCTGTCTGATCTAAATAGCCCACATTCAAGTTAACAATTTTAGCTCAACAGAGCGTTTTTATATTAAAGCAACATTGTGCCATTGGGAAGTTCCTGTTCTCAGAATGTTCAGTTTATCAGATTTGTTATTTGCTTGGTGAATGATATAGAAATCACTTCTGTAATACGAAAAATTAATGGCCCCCTGCTAGTGTAGCTGGGGGCCCTTCTACCACCTGAAGGGGAGGGCCGCCAGTCTGCCACTGTACTGGTGTGTTCCCCACTCCATTAAATTAAAGTAAAACAAACAAAAACATAGCCTACTATTCACCAATCTATTATATTGCCATTTTAAAAATTGCAATTGAAAAATTTAAATGCATAATAAATTGACAGAAATTAAGAACCAAATAAAAACTAGAGAGTACTAAAATACAGTGGTGGCCAAAAGCGTTGAGACAACATATGCCATGTATTATAGTTCTCCCTGTGCACAAAACAGGTGGTTTCACTAATTAGGGCGAGCATATCCAGCTGAATAGTTGTGCTAATTAGAATCAGCTGATTTAGTTAATAGAGGTAACAACAATGTGGCAGGAGTATTAATTTCTGAAGCTAGGGTGTACACCTCTGCACCAAAACGGTTCAAACTAGGAAATTATCAAGTGAATTGCGAACTCCTGCAGCAAATTTATGTAAATGATCTTCAGGAAGCAATCAAGCTGGCTACTACAGATGTCTTTTTCATGCTATGCCCAGCTGGACCCAGCAGGTTTTTTGACCTAATACTAGAACTTAATACTAAACACTGCAACTTCTTTGCAAAAAAATTAAATTAAATAAAAAAATATATATATTTTTTTTATATTATGGCAAGCCGTTTAGGAAAATATTCATGAGAGAATCAAATGAAAACTCTGAATATATTGAATAGATTCTGAATATATTGAATGGATTCTGAATATATTTATCGAAAACTCGATATATATTGAATGATCACATGTAATTAATCTAACTTGCATGTCTTTGGACTGTGGGAGGAAACCAGAGTACCCGGAGGAAACCCACCAAGCGTACAGAGAACCACCATTCCGCCCATATAAAACACACTAGCCAAAGCAGTGTTGTCTAGTTTCCTGCTCATTCATCGTCTCTTTTTAAAACATAATTGTTATCTTTGGTAGTTTCACTCTTTCTTGAAAAGAATGTAATTTATTAATTTGCTTTGAAGCTTAAATATTTGCATTTTTAAAACCCAGGATCATTTTTTAAAAATAAAATTATCCTTAACAGTTTAAGAAAATATAAAATACATGACTCTGTTAGCTTGGATGCTTTGTTGCTTTGACTTGCTTCTTACAGTAGGTGAGTCACGGTGTTTCCAAACATTATATTGCAGGACCTACCAGAGAATGAGTTACTACATCCGCCTCTGAACATACGAGTGGTGGATTGCAGAGCTTTTGGACGTTACACCTTAGTGGGCTCACATGCTGTCTCCAGCCTTCGCAAGTTCATCTACACACCGCCAGATAAGCGATCCAACAACTGGGCCAATACAGGTACTAGACTCAAATGTGGCTAAGAACATTTACCAGTGCTTTAAAACTTTCTCTGTTAAACCTGCTTGCTCTTACGACTTTTTCTTTAATCCCTCAACCAAACTACATAAGGGAAAAGATCTAAGGGACATACACAGCCCAAAGGAGTCTCCTGCATTTAAATTTTGACTTTCTAGTTAGGACGAAGTTTCAGCAGTGTAGTCTGTAAAACATGCACTGTAATCCTAGTTCCTTTACTGAGATTTACAGGGATAATAGTAGTTAACAGTAGTATTAAAGATTGTACAAAGAAAAATTCTACAGGTATATTTTGAGGACTATATACTCACTCTCACTCACTTATTGTCCATACCGCTTTATCCAGGGTCGCGGGGGGCTATTGTCTCAAAGCAGCTTTACAGAATTGAAAGAAAATTAAAGAAATGAGTATTAAATGTGTAAGAAAATATATGTATGAATCAAAAACGATCAGATTGTCCATGATGAACAGGCCGAGGGCGAAAACTCCCTGAGATGGCAATAGGAGGAAACCTTGAGAGGAACCATCCTCATTTGGGTGATAACAGGAATTGTGTTGCAGTATTAGGCAGCTGCAAGGTCAATGTAACAGATGATGAGTTTGTGGTACTATGGAGTCTATGTGGTTATTGGAGGCTCAGGTACAAAACTGTAGAAACATTTTGATAAACTATGATGGTTAACTGGGCTGCATATTTTTACAGTGCATGCAAGTTTGAACAGTTTCTCTTTCCTTTACTCTGCTAATTTCAATTCTTCACTTTTCTCTCCACTGTGTGCTCTTTCTGAACTGCATTGGTGGCACTACCCTGTCCTCTTTACTGGTTTTTGGCATTTGGGTGCTCATTTACACCTGACACTGCCCCCTACAGCAAGACTGGCCAATGGCCTCATGGCTCTTACCAATGGCACATCCCGTTCCCACCCCTACTCTCACCCCTTCTCTCACACCTCAGGTGACATTGTGGTGAACATGAACCCTGAGGCTGGTTTTAAGAAGATGGACACTGTGGTCAAACTGGATCCTGTGAGTCTCTCCATGATGGCTTTTCTATAATCCACATAAAATTAATTATAACATGACAAGCATGTTTGCATGTCCAGGTTAGTACTAGATACATTATTTCATTGTTATGCTGGTGTGAAATTGTTTGTCTTGTTTGAAGGTTGTGCTTTTATGTTTGTTTCATGTGGCCTCCTGTCTGTAGACCTCTGATGCTGTTGTTAAAATTGATTCGGTAAGTCCCTGTATGTAATTAGTCACAAAAGCTTTAGATAGACACTTTATTGTCATTGCATTTAGGAACAATGCGAAATTCAGTTTAGCAACAGACCAATCGACGTAGCAGGATTTAAATTAATATATGGAAAAATTAAGTAAAAATCTATCGTCTTAAATTCAAGCTAAGTAAATAGAACTATATATTTAATATAAAAGTTATGTAATGGATAACAGCACATAAAAAATTCTATGTCATAACATAAAATCAATAGCAATTTACAGTCGATGAAATGGATTTGATGTGTTTAAATTAACATCAATGCCTTTTTTTTACTCTAATAGAATGAGGATGAAAAAGAAAAAGAGAAGAAGAAGAAGAAAAAGAAAAAGAAGGGAGAGGAGATAGAGGAAGAGGAGCAAGATGAGCGCCTGTTGGACTGGTGGTCCAAGTACTTTGCGTCAATAGAGACAATGATGGAGGTGAGAGTCTCTATCTTTCCTTAGTATAGGAGTTCTTCCCTTTCAGACAAAAAAACAATCGTGATTTTTGATGAACTCTATTTTGTAATGCAGAATCTGCGTGCTCAAGAAGCAGCCTTGGCCGAGGCAGAAGAACGAGAGGACTTGGAGATCGCTGCAGAAGTGGCTGGTAAACTCAATAAAACATATAGTTACAGTAGCATGCACATGGCACTGTGTCCTAAAATGCACCAAAGCAATGTTTATGGCATCATGCTTGACGCTATTACTTTTACTCACCCCATATTTGTTGTTTGTTGCCACATTCTTGAGGTATGTCGCAGAATTCACGTGTTTATGTACTTCCTGCCATGAAAGTTCACTCCAGGCACACTTTAGTTAAATGCTTCCATATTATATACCATATAGATATATATTTTTTAAAAACAATAAATTTACATTTGATTGAGAATTTAATTAGATTTTATGTATTATAACTCTCATGGCTTGAAAAGATGTAAGGTGGCCATTGATGTCTCCCATGCTGTCCATCTTCTTCCGCTTCCACATGCTCCTCCCATTCCTCAACCCTAATCTAATCAGAAATCAGAGTTGATCAATCTCATGTGAAAGGCGCCAAGACTAAAGAGAAAAACAAAGCCAAGAAGGACAAAAAGAAGAATCAGCACAATGAACTAATGGAGAAAAAAGAGGCCAAACCCAACGTGGACGAGCTTGTGGTGAGTTACTTTCCAAACCACTACAACAGTTATTGTGGAACTTTAATACACAGAGTATTCAAATCTATGTTCATTCCTTAAGTGTACTCTTTCAATTGCTTCCCAGTTTCTGATTCATTTAATGCTGTTCATATTTAGGTGTTCAATAAGGAACTGGAGGAGGAATTTGATAACTTTGAGGACTGGCTTCACAGCTTCAACCTGTACAAAGGAAAGGCTGGAGATGATGACGACAACAGTGTGATGGATGACGACCGGATCATGGGCCGATTTAAAGTATGATCCGTTTTTAAACGAGATTCAGATTTTCTAATAAAGTGCACTGTTTATTGTATATGCTTAAAACCATTCCTTTTCATGTGGGCTTTGGCCTAGGGCTCACTGTGCATGTACAAGCTGCCCCTTTCAGAAGAAATCACCAGAGAGCCAGGGTTTGATCCCAATATGGGTATGTTTCAGAATATACCACACAATGATCCTATCAGTGTCCTAGTGAGGATTTACATTGTTAAGGTAAGTGACTTCTGGAATTAGATCCCAGTTCCCAGAGTGTTAAATCAAGACTTTCTGCACTGCACTTTCCCTTACTACTGAGCTGGGAAAATCCTGTTTTCTAGGCAACAAACCTTCACCCTACCGACCTAAATGGGAAAGCTGATCCCTATGTTGTCATCAAGCTGGGAAAAACAGACATCAGGGACAAGGAGAATTACATTTCGAAGCAACTCAACCCTGTTTTTGGGAAGTGAGTATAAAACTATAAACCTTACAAATGGATTGCACGTTAAATAAAAAGAGCAGCAAAAGTAGTTTGTTGCAGTAAGTTTTAATGGATTAATCCCCAAAACAGAATTTCCTATATTCTCCATATGTTTTTTCTTAAAAGGAGAACCCTGAAAATTCCATGCAAAACCAGACAATAAAGCATTTTCTTTTCAGAAACCCAAGCCTTTAGAAGCCAGGAATCAAAAAATCAAAAAACACTAGTGACGTAGTTCTGAATTCATAGTTCACGACTGGCTCTTTTTAAGGTCCTTTGACATCGAGGCCATGTTTCCAATGGAGTCGATGCTGACAGTGTCAATATTTGACTGGGACTTAGTTGGCACTGATGACCTGATTGGAGAGACCAAGATTGATCTGGAGAACCGTTTATACAGTAAATACAGAGCCACCTGTGGCATCACATCCACCTACTCCGTGTAAGTGTCAGTTTAGACTTTATATCAATTACACATACAGTGGATCTTCTGTTCACAGCAACTGAACTGTTTGGATTTGTTTTGTGCACACAGTTTCGGCTACAATGTGTGGCGAGATCCTCAGAAACCCACTCAGATACTCGCTAAGTTGTGTAAGGATGGCAAGTTGGACGGACCACATTATGGCCCAGGTGGAAAGGTCAAGGTTGCAAACCGGATCTTTTTGGGGCCAACAGAAATCGAGGATGAAAATGGTGAGATATACAAGGGAATCTTGCAGAAATACTGCAATATATTTAATCGGTTTATTGTGATGTCAAAAACAGTCTTACCTGGATTTATACATTATACAGATGAGGGTTGGTCAAGTCAACCGGGACTTGGGATGAATTTTCTGACATTTACAAAATACTTCAAGTACAGTACGGTGATGAGACTCTTAGCCACAGTAAAACATTTCAATAGTACTATGTTTTTAAGGAAGGTGCCCGCCTGGGCCGAGGTGGCTCAGAGCCTGTTGCGGTTGTGAACATTGATCCTTGAAAATCGACGGATAACTTGTCACCAAATTGCAGAAGTGACACATCTGTCTGTGGGAATTGTACACACAATCATGAACACCACTTGGACGTTACAGGAATTATTGCCACATACCCATACAGTCCTGCTCCAACCTCACTCCAATCTATTTCTTCATGTTTGGGCCATTAAAGGAGTTCCTGGGAGGCCAGCATTTCAGATGTTAAGCAGACATTCTGATCATGGCTCCAGCATACTGTACATTAGTGCATTAGTGTAGCACGGGACTATATAGAGAAGTAAAGGTAGTTTTTACTTTGATATCTGTGTGTGTGTGTGTATCTGAAGGTCTGAAGAAGGCAACAGATGAACATTTGGCACTTACTGCACTGAAGCACTGGGAGGAAATTCCTCAAGTAGGCTGCAAACTCATCCCAGAACATGTAGAGACCAGGCCTCTTCTCCACCCAGAGAAACCAGGAATAGAGCAGGTGCAGTAACATCACACTGTTTAGTCAATGCTGTGTGAATATTTCTTATTCAATACTAAAGGCCAAATCAGCAGGCTAGTTTTCTTTGGATATCAGTGGTATTACAATTTTAAGATGAATAAGTTCATTAAAAATCTTATCACTTGAAAATCAGTTAAATTAGGAAATCTAAATTCAATAATAGTTTGTCGATTGACTGTTTAGAAATGTCTCTAAATTTTTCTAAACTTTGCAGGGGCGAATTGAGATGTGGGTCGACATGTTCCCAAAGGATGCACCTGCACCAGGACCAGCCCTAGACATATCACCACGAAAACCAAAGAAGTGTGTAACTCTTTTTGGATCTGGCTTCTTTACTTAATTATTAATTATATGTATTTATTTACTTCTTCACTTGTTATTTATTTTGTGATATGGACTGCCATAGTTTTTTATAATTGTGCACAAACCTAGTACAGTGATACTGTACCACGGCATATGAGTTGAATCTGTTCCGCAGCATAACAGTTGATGTTAATTGATGTTAATATGGAGTCCAGTTAGTTATTGGAGGCTCAGGTAGACTTGTAGGAAATTCCAGTCCTGAACTATCGAGCGACTGAAGCCAAGTCAAGTCCCCAGAGAAGCAGCTGAACCGTCTTCATGGTAGAGTGAAACCGTCCTCAGACTCCGGACGCATCCCAAAGAGACACACGGAGCATCCATGTGACAAGATCTCCAACCAGAAGCGGGACACCAGGATGAGTCAGACAGGTCCAGAGGGCAGAGGGAGACTGGATCACTGGCAGCTCAGGAACGACATGTGTATCTTGACAGAGAGACAGGTAGAGGGAAAGAGAGAGAGGGGGAGAGAGAACAGGAGAAGGGAGAGCAGAAGAGGAGAGATAACAAATAGGAAGAATATCACTGGAGTAAAGAAGTGGAAAATATAAACGTGTAGACAGACTGGAAGGTGTTTTAAACTTGTATTTTTATATGCACTTTTTAAAAAGTCAACAGTGAGGTAACTATCCAGTCATACACCATAAATAACAGTGAAACCTTGACATCACAATGACTTCGGAATTATTCCCTTTCTCTGACATACCACTTTGTATCACTTTGTATCACTTTGTATATTCCTGTTTCTTTGTTGTAGACTTCATTTCAGCATGTCCACCAAAGATGTTTACAGAAACCTTGGCTTCTTGTCTTTCTTCCACATAATCTATCTTTGTCTGCTTTTCTCTCTCTGATGAATCCATTATAGTGTTTGAAACATCTATATTATTGTTGGTGGACCTCATGTCGTCCCTTTCTTCCCCCTCCCTCCACCACTTTACCAGATATGAGCTCAGGGTGATAATATGGAATACTGACGAGGTGATTCTGGAAGATGATGATTACTTCACAGGGGAAAAATCCAGTGACATTTATGTCCAGGGGTAGGTATGGGTAGGTGGGTGAAAAGTGTGTGGTTGGTCTTGTTAACCTTTTTTTTTTTGGTCAGTATGTTTCGTTTGGTTTTGCTCCCAACGTTATTGCTGTGCTGTGTTATTTGATATTCGTTATTCCAAATGCATGGCTTGACGACTTGACATATTACTTACAAGCACAAACTTTACCCAAAGCTTTACAGGACAATAGCATTTAAACAATAGTGTAATGGTGCTATGTGTGTTGTAAAGACCATTAAATATTACAACCTCTGACTATCTAATAGTTGATGGTGGCCTTTTGGCTGCTCCCGGCAAGAGGTCGCCATAGCAGACCATACAGTCTGCATGCACAGGCACAGGTTTTACGCCGAATGCCCTTCCTGAAACAACCAATAAAACCAGGTTCGGGACCAGCACTGCATCTTGTCTCTGAGGTTTGGGCATTGGCTGGGAATCCAACCCGGGCTTTCCGCATGCCACGAGAGAAACCTACGACTAAGCCACGAATGCCCCATTTAATAGTTAATTATGTTTATTTTAATCTTTAAATACTCAGTTTAATGTTAAAGTCCTGGTTTATCAAAACAGCAGGGCCCAAGATATTCCAAAAATATAACTGTAAGTGGATTCTAAGAAAGAACAAAAAAAGGTTTTTCCTAAATGGATGTGTACTATTTTGCTCATGTGAAAGACACTATTAATAAATAAGATCGCACAGTATTTGTTGTACAATCCTGTATCACAAATTCAATCACAAATGATTCCATTTCTTTCTAAAAAGAAATCTAATTTATTACTTCCAGTGATTTAACTAAATGCCTGCACACAAGCTTTTCATACGTTCTTTATAGATGGCTTTATACATGAAACATCATTGCAAATGTCTAAATACCTCATGAGATTGGCCTTTGTATCCAGCTGGCTGAAAGGCCAAACAGAAGATAAGCAGGAGACAGATGTGCATTACCACTCTCTGACTGGAGAAGGAAACTTTAACTGGCGCTTGGTCTTTCCATTCGACTATGTGGTGGCTGAGGAGAAGATTGTGGTCTCCAAGAAAGAGTCCTTGTTCTCCTGGGATGAGACGGAGTACAAGATTCCTGCTCGCCTCACCCTGCAAGTGTGGGATGCTGACCATTTCTCTGCAGATGACTTCTTGGGTATGAGCAATCTCTCTCACTCTCTCTCTCTCTTCTCTAAGTAACTTTACAGGATTTGTTTAGGAATCCAGCACGTGTGCTCAGGTGTCAAGTGAATCCATATTTTTGTGAGTGTATGCACTTGTAGTACTTATAATATGAAACATGACTTTGTGTTCTCTCTATTAGACTTCAAAGTCAAGTGTATTTTTAACCTCTAAACTTGTACATTTTCTTTTAGGTGCAATTGAACTCGATTTGAACCGGTTTCCTAGAGGAGCAAAAACATCAAAGCTTTGCTCCCTTGATATGATTGTCAATGAGCAGGACCTGCCGACCATCTCAATCTTCAAACAGAAAAGGGTGAAGGGCTGGTGGCCTTTTATGGCACAAAATGAGAACGATGAGCCAGAGCTCACGGTGAGACATGAATGTCACATCATGCATGCTTTTTAAAATATATTACCAGAATGAGAAATTTTCCATTAGTGCCGATTGTAATCTGTACCCATCATTAAACTGTTCTCCTCGCAGGGTAAAGTGGAAGCAGAGCTCCATCTACTGACAGCAGAGGAAGCAGAAAAAAATCCTGTTGGCCTTGGAAGGAATGAGCCAGAACCCCTGGAAAAACCAAAGTAAGACATTAACCACACACACACACACACTCCTTTATCTTTTGATTTTATATAAAATGATCATTGTCTTGTGATAATGATTCATGCATTCTACAGTACACACATGCAACCAAAAACAAAATAAAAATAGAAAGCCTAGGTATATTCTTTGCTACAGAAAACAGACACCCCTCCCTGTATCCTGTTAACTTTTCCTCTTTCTATCATTTCCACTGTCCATCAACATTCCTTCCTTCCTTCACCCTTACCCATTCATCTCCTCCATTTTTAAACACATTCCACAAAAAGACGTCCAGACACCAGTCTAGTGTGGTTCTTGAACCCCTTGAAGTCCATACGGTACTTCATATGGCACCACTACCGCTGGCTGATCCTGAAGACACTGGCGCTGCTGCTGCTCCTCCTGCTGCTCGGCCTCTTTCTCTACTCCATCCCTGGATACCTTGTCAAGAAGCTGTTGGGGGCATGATGGGAGAGGGGGAAATTTACTGGTAGCACTCTTACATTCCTCCTTTCTACTCTCTCTTTGCTTACTGAGGCCTGAGCAACCACTGCTGGAAATCATAACCCACATGTTCTGTTTATTGTCTGATGAGTGTCTCATTGACCTACTGTAAATCGTCATTTGATATGAACTGTAGTATCATGTAAATGTTCCCAATCATGCCATACCTCCATCTCAATTATCAGCAGTATGAGCAGTATTGGAATAGATTTATGAGTTGTGTTTAAAGTTATAGTAAATTTTATGTAAAACTCTCACAGACAACATTTCTTTAAAGGTCCCATACTGTATATTACTAGTTATTTAACACGTTAAGACAGTGTCTCAGAGCTGTTAATTCTCCAGCTTTTAAGTGTGTGTCTGTTAATTCTCCAGCTTTCATACTTTAAACTCCCTTTATTCTATTCCTTATCCAAATGTGCTCTTTTAATGTCTATTAAAGGGTATCTTCCTATATGAGGTCACAATAGGGCCTGGCTTGTTTTTATGCCTTGGCAAATACAAAAATATAAACAGGACACACAAAGACTGGAAACCCATTTGAATGTCTAAAACAAGACTAAAAAGTGAATTTTGTGTAATAGGTTGCAGCTAATGTACAGTAGTAGTAAAGTAGTTTTTGGCATGTTTGTTGGTGTAATAACCCAAGCTCACTGGGTTTTCTTGAACATTGTGTATTACAGTGGCTCTCATTTTTACATGAAACATTCAGGCATCTTGTCTCACCTTAAAGTATCTGTCACATAGTTTCTGCATCTTACTGTAACTGTAGCTATGTGTTTTCTACCATTTCCATCGCTTGATCTTTGTATTTCTTATGTTTTGTGTTAAATATTGATTAAATCTCAGTAGAGATAGGCAAGAGTTATGTTTTAGTCTTAATGTCTGTGCAAATCTGAAATACCACAACAGCTAAAGGAATTAAAGATCTGTAATATTGATTGCCAACTACTACTAACCACTAATACATTCCTTATCTCTCTCTTCCATTTGCCTTCCATTGCCTTTTCCAACTCATCGTCTTCCACTCATCACCTGACTCGTCCTGAAACAGCCGGCCCGACACCACCTTCCTCTGGTTCATGAGTCCGCTGAAGGCTGTGCGCTACCTGGTGTGCACCCGCTACAAATGGCTTATCATCAAAATCATCCTGGCCCTACTGCTGTTGATTATGGTGATCCTTTTTATCTATAGTATGCCTGGCTACCTGGTCAAGAAGATGCTTGGTGCATGAGGAAGTCAAGGAGAAACAGGTTGTTTTATTCCACCTCTCTACCTGCAGCAATAGTCTGCAGCATTTCTTTTTCATTCATCTACACTGATGCTGCTTTATGCTTTTTGTCTAAATTGTTCTTCTTCAATATGATTTACTTCCACATACTGTTGCAAACCAGGCATTTTTTTTATTGATTTCTACCATCATTATGTATATCTAGCTGCCAATCAATCAACCTTTTTTTCCATGAGTTATACTATTTCTTTCAGCAAGAGATTAAGGTATACACTCACTGAGCCCTTTATTGTACACCTGCTCATTCATGCATTATCGAATCAGCCAACCATATGGCAACTGTGCAGTACTTAAAATGTCAAAATCTAAATGTCTAAAGTTGTGTGTGAAGTGACAAGTTTGTGAACATGTGCTCAATGTTGTGTACAATCATACCATGTTCAGAGTAACTGAGATCACATTTATTTCCATCCTGATATTTGATGTACGCATTAACAAATTCATACCATGTATCTGCATCATTTTATGCAGTGCACAGCTGCGACATGACTGGCGGACTAAATCACTGCACGAATGTACATGTGCTCCTAGTAAAGTGGGTGGTGACTGTATGTGTGATTATTCATACTTTAAGGATGTAGTACGCCTTGCTTGAGATTCTGTGTAAATAGTTTAAAAGTGTGTGTTAAAAACTAGCAGCTGATTAAAAAAAACAATTAGCATGTGACAAATTATTGAAAAAAAGAGTGATATACATAGGACATGCTAAAATAGAATTTCAAGCTCTTGCTATTTGTGAAAATGTTCTTCTTTTCCAGCGGAGAATTTTAGATCGCCTATCTTATCATTCCTCCTACTATCCAGCTGTTGATGTTGATTTACATTGTTTGCAGTGTACATCAGTTTTGTACTTGCCTGCTCTTCTACTGTTTCCTGTGATTGTGTGTACTGATCAACACATTTGATAACTGACTTGATTGCACTAAATCTAACTTATTTATTTTATGAAGAGTGTATAGTTCTTGGTTAACAGCGTGAAACATTGAACTACTGATTAATTTATTTTTGTCTGTAAGAAAATTGAATGAAATGGACTTGAAATAAAGAAGTTTCAGGGTTTGATTTCTGTTCCGTGGTGTGTATCCTGGTGTGCATTTTTGGCAGTGCTTCTCATTGAGCTGGGTGTGGTATTTCCCACCCTGCTAATCTTCCCCATTCCTTTTGTAGTTAGTTATAAAATGATTCAAATGATATTAACAAATTTCTCTAATGTTAATTTTATAAGTCTGTTAATAAGGATTGGACTGGATGGGCAAATGTGCAATTATTACATTTGCAATTATTAAAGAAAAATTTACATTTCTTTTTTAAAAATTGCTTTCTATTAGGTTAGTTACTATAATGTTGATTTTATACAATAATGAACTGTGGAGTTCATTTATTCATCTTTAGTAAGCACTTTATCATGATAAGGGATCCAGAGCTTGTCCTGGGTTCACTGGGCACAAGGAGAGACTACACCGTAGATCAGGGTTATCAAATCTAGTCCTGGAGGACCAGTGTCCAGCACAGTATGTCATTTACCAACACCTAAACACACCTACTGTACCTGGAAATTAATAGATTAGTTGAATCAGTCATGTTTAAGCAGAAGAATCTGCAGGACAGAAGTTGAAGAACCCTGCCCTAGATGGACGCTTACATTCACATATGAGGTAACAGCCAGTCCATTTTTGTTGGCAAGTGGGAGGAAACAAACAAACAGAGACACTGGTAAACACAGACAGATCCTGGTCTCAGTTCCTGGTAATGGGAATGCTAGTGGCTTTATTATTATTATTATTATTATTATTATTATTGTTGTTGTTGTTGTCATATGGTAAATATTCAAGACATGTTGGCTGGGGTTTAGGGTAAAGTGTAAATTAGGGTACGTAAATATGTAAAAATATTTTTGACTTCCTATTTCCACCTAAAGGACCAGATGGATGAAAGCAGCTCAGACTTCCACATAAAGTGAACTTCAGACTGAATTTCAAGAATATAGATTCAGCGACAGGTGAGACTAATTGAGAGAAATTGGATGACAGATGCCGTCTCCGGTCCTCACAGTCGACCTACAGTAGTAAGCAAGATAGTTCTAGCCTAATTATTACACTTAACCATCTCTATGTATGCTCAACTGAACTGGGAATTTTTCTTTACATTTCTACATTGTCTAAGCTGTCTTGTCAGGGTAGGAGTGGTTTAAGGTTTAAGGCTCTGTTACTGTTCAGAAGATTGGGGGTTCAAGCCCTAGTCCCTCCACGCTGCTATTGCTGAGGCCTTGAGCAAAGTACTTAACTCTTCCTAAATAGTTACAATATGCAAAGGAAATTATTTCACTGTAATGTTCAGTATATGTGACAAATACAGACTTTTTTTGAAATCTAAAAACATAAATTATTATAGCACGAATAAACCAAATTTCAGTAACAGGGCATAAAACATTTTTAAATCCATCAACAGACAAGGTTTACACTGTGTGAAAACATATGTAAATTATGTAAAACTGCATCATCATAACAGGATTAAAGAAATAAACAAAAACCTTTATTTAACATGGCAGACTGATGGATACTGTACCAGTGGCGATTTCTTTAAGACTGCAAGGGAAGCTCAGCTCCCCTATAATGTCACAAAATTAATGGTCAAATTATGTACTATTGATTTAACATTTTATTGACTAAAAATGCGTTAGAAAACGTTCATCTCAAAGACGAGTTCGTTCAGAATCAGTTAGATATA
>JAQMYJ010000020.1:10517994-10530213 GCA_030014305.1 Clarias laeviceps
AGCATTCCTTTACAATGTAGAAAGAAATAAAAATCAGGAACCATCATGGAGTTAGAAAGCGTTCTAAAACTTTTGAATGGTTATGTATGTATGTAAATAATAATTATAATGTCTGTTGTTAAAAAAAAAAAAAAAAACAGTGCTTTTAATTCCCCCCTCTCTAATTAAACTTCTTCCTTCTGTAGCTGGCTGTGGACCGAATCTGGAGCTCAGATGGATCTTGAGGCCTCTTTGGGGATTGGTGGTTTCGGCTATCCAGCCATGGCAGCCATTAATGCTCGCAAGATGAAGTTTGCTCTTCTTAAAGGCTCATTCAGTGAGACAGGAATTCATGAGTTCTTAAGGTAATGTTTTTTTCCCCTTCTGTTCTCTTGTGTTTCTCTGAAAATTATTGGTGCCCATTCCTCAGTGAACAATGAGTAAAACAGGATAAAGTCTTCGTAATTAATGGGGCGAGAATAACTTAGTTATTTTCTTCCTCCCCCACCGTAGGGATCTTTCTGTTGGCCGTGGTTCCACTGCCACAATATCAGGAGGGGCTTTACCCAAGATCCACACTGTTGAAGCTTGGGATGGGAAGGATGGAGTCGTAAGTAGCTTTTTTGTTTTTGTTTGTTTGTTTAAGGTAAACTATTTTACATAAAGCTTTTACAGTAAATCAATGCCCTCGGTGGGAAAAAAAACCAAATCTGTGTATGTACTATATAAAGACCTCAATATTTTTATCATGCAAATGAAATGTTATATAAAGGTCATCATCACTGACACCTATTTGAAGCATTCTTGTACATGTCACAATAACATAAGAAATGTCTTGTGAGGACAAGACGTTTGATAATATCCGGTCTCTTTTTCCATTCCCTCAGCTTCCTGTGGAGGATGACATTGACCTGAGTGATGTTGATCTGGATGACTTGGAGAAGGATGAATTATGAGATCTTAGGCTGTGCGAGGCTTGTCCAGTTTGAGCCTGTCTATGCGCCGCCTCTCCTCTCCCATGGATGAGGGGAAAACTGGGACTTTTGTTACTGAGCACTCTTGAAACAAAGATACGTCTCACTTTTAATTCTCTCCAATCGTTTTGACATGAGGCGGGATCGGATTTAAATCATGGTTGCTTTAGCTTTGACTCATAGGCCTCCATCCATTATTATTATATTTTTTTTATTTGCTGACTGAACATTCGCTGAATTTGCTATTGAACAGGATTGTCATTTCACGCTTTCCTGTCCGGTTGTACACATTACATATAGGTTTGTTTTCTTTGTTCCAATAAAATCCTACCCAGCCCCGTGGTTGTCCAATGGTGTCCATTCCTCAGTGAACAATGAGTAAAACAGGATAAAGTCTTCGTAATTAATGGGGCGAGTAACTGAGACAGGACGTTCACTGAGGACAGGAAACCACTCTAGGTTACCGGATGCAGTCAAAACAGCTTTATATTCTTTGTCCTGGATTTATCCTGCTGTTTCCCACTTCCATGTGACGTTCCTTTTTGAGTCAATGTCCCTTCCTCTGTATTTGTGCTGGGCAGGGAGCAAAATGGGAACTGTGTAGATTTTTCTTACACATGTGTGTTTAATGTTTTTGTTATGAAAATAAAAAATACACAGAAAAGTCACTGCATTTTATTATGGATATACAAATCTTACTAAGTTTTATTTTTGTATGGTTTGCTAAGATTCTTAAATAATGGTTGGTTGCTTGACTTCTCAATACATAATTCATACAAATACAGCATTCAGCTGGAAAGGCCAACATACAGTACATATCTACTTTTGATTAGACTGAGATACAGCAAATAGTTTTTTTTTGCTCAAGTGCTGCACAAGCCTTGCTTACTACACACATCTATGTTTATGAGCCAAGGAATGTGATGCAATCAACATAAACACAAGCTTTGGCAAATCGCTCTTGATGAAGCATAGCATAGTGGCAAAGTCCTAAACTATTAATACAACTGTGTAAGCTGGCAACAAGCAACAGTCCAAAGACAAACTGAAGTTTCAAACAAATACAATACAAGAATAAATACTGAAGGATTTACTTTACCATTTCTATAAAAGTCATTTTGCAGAACTGAATCATGCCTATAATGCATTGGGATTTTTGGACTGAGCTTTAACCTAGAGAAAGCTATACTAAGTGCTACTTATCTACGTTTGCATAATGGGGTTGAAAGAAAGCAAAACATGGGTGCTTTACTCTCATAGCTGTAGCATATTCAGATTAATTCTTCTAAAGCCTGGTTGCACTGCCTCAAAGATAGTCAATGCCTACACCAAGATCTGCTCGCATTTATGGTTCTATATTAATCAACTGGCTGCCTTGACTGTCTGATATTCAGAACATTAAATAAAATGAGTTGCTTGCGAACTTTTGACACAAACCAAATATGATCGTCCTTTAAGGAACTTAACTTTAAGAAAAAGGGCTAAATCTGTAAGTGCATCTGAGTAAACTGAGCAGATTTTGTGACTGACGCATCACATATATGAAGCTGATTTGTTGCTCGAATGCAGTCCATGACTTGGAGAACAACCAGCTGATCCTTCTGTCTAAGTGTGAAGATGTGACGTGGTTTTCTGTGGCTGTTGCTGCTTTCATAACTAGCGAGGAGAGCTCTGTTCAGACTGGAGCAGTCGAACAATGGAAGGATCGCTCTTGGCACCTTTGATGAACTCCTCCAGGGAAAGCCTCCCTGTAATACAAAAAAAGGCAAAAGTCAGTGATATTATCAGGCATATTTTCATAATCATTTACACACTAAGGTGAATTATATTGGAGCATTATTTCACAATCCACAAACAAAGCAAAACATTTCAGGTTATTAGAAAAGGTTATATTCCAGGTTTTATAGCTAATACAACTGATTTGTCCTTAAGGATTTCTTGTTGCTAAATGGCAGCATATCCAACGTTGTGGCGTCTGATTGTGTTTAATGGTTTGGTCTTACAAATCTCTTGGCCAATATAAGTTTTATTGAATTTGTACTGATTTTGCCAATAAAGCTTTAGATCCAATTGAAACTGATAGCATGGCAGACCACACCATTTCAATAGCAGCCATCATGCATTCATGGAGCTCCAGTAAGCACTTTATCCTGGTGAGGTCTGGAGCCCAACCCAGGAGCACTGAATATGAACAGCAGGGGTGTATATACCCCGAATGAGACACCAGTCCATCACAGGACCACATGCAGAGATAGGATTTAGGCGCAGCATATCTACGTATGGGTACGTGCATAGGAGGAAGGAAAAAGCAGAGAATCCTGTAAACTAGTAACAAGTAAACTCCACACTGTGACTCGAGATCAGGATCTAACTGCGGACCCAGGAGCTATGAAGGATTAGAGCTTCACACGGTCATTATTTTCCAGCTGATGAGCAGTAAGCACTCAGACATTAAAGAATATTTCTGTGCCCTATTTTCCCCCTCCCAATGAGAACACAGCCAGCTGTGTCCTTGAGGGCTCCTGGAACTCCAAGCTAAATCCCACATGTACATGCCACTGCTGAGAGGTTTAATGCTTACTCAGGTGTGAATGTGCAAAACAAAATACAGACCTTTCAATACGCCTGCCACGTCTGCTACCCTTTATGATGCTTCATAATTCACTAACATATAACATGCAATAATTACATAATGAAAAATCAAGCTTGCTTTTTGACAGTTTTTACCGTCATGGTCTGTATCCATTTGTCTAAAGATCTTGTCAGTGCGTTTCTCTGGGGTCGACTCATCCTCCGGCATCTTCATTACCGAGGACACCATTTTGTAAATTGCCTGTGTTTATGGAGAAAAAAAACCCGCAACTGATTATACAGCAATTCATCAGTACACTCCTTCTGTAAACACCACGATTGTTATTTTGATCGGTTAGTTCTAAGAAATATGCTTGTATTACCAAAAATAATCATAGACAGTCAACATTATTTTTTGTTAAATGCACACAGAGCACTTGTTGTTAATTGCCATTTTTGGCACAACCATATGGCCTATGAAACAGCTCGATGTGTTCTGTTTATTCAGGCGACTATTTCACCAAACATTCAACTGAACCAATACTGATATGGAACAAACTGTTAGCAACAGTGACCTACAAGTGCAAATACAGCGCTGCAAATATAAGAAAAAATGTAAGTAGACCTGGGAAAATGTTTTCCAGAAAAAATATATAATTTATTTATTTTATTTATTTATTTATTTTTTTCCCCGAAAAACTGCCCTAAATTTATTGGTTTGATTTCTTCATGACCTGTAGGCCACTTTTGCTCCTGTTCTATTGTGTCTTATTAAAGCTTAACATAGCATAATTACACCAATTTAATCCAAATTGCCTTCACAGCGTGTGCTCTTCTCTCACCTGCACTATTTCGAGCATCTCGGCTCGGCTGATGTATCCGTTTCCATCCAGGTCATACATGCTGAAGGCCCAGCGAAGCTTCTGTTCCAGACCTCCCCGTGATGTCACGCTCAGCGCGATGATGAACTCCCGGAAATCGATTGTCGCGTCACCGTTGGTGTCAAAGGTACGAAAGACATGTTCTGCAAATTTCGAGGCATCTCCATATGGAAAGAAATTGGCATAGATTTTCTTGAACTCATCCACAGTTAAGTGTCCAGTAGGACAATCTTTAAGAAAGCCACGGTACCACTCCTGCAGCTCATGGTCGGTGAACTCTGTGTTTTCCCGCAGATCATTTAGAACCTCAGGACGCAGCTTGCTGTTCTGTTTACCCATGATGCTAATGCACTCATACACCAGGACCCCTCTTTTGTCTGGGTGTCTAACGCCTGCCCTACACAATGACAACAGAATGAATAATAATTACAAAAAGAAAAGTAATTTGAACAGTCTCAGACATCTTCCTTTTTGGTATTTCCATTTTCATATACTTTTTCCTCTCTTTTGTCAGATGATGATTTGGCCAGATGGAGAAAGATATTACATCTAGGGAGATGAGAGGAGGGAGTCTGGTATCCATGGATACTGTTTAGTGGCGTATTAAGGTGAAAATTTATCGATTTGGTGTGGTGGGGGTGAGGAGCTAATGGCCATCTGTGAGATGCTTACAAAAGGTCATGACTCGACTAGACAACCTAGGAAACCACTAAGACGGTGAGAGTTACAAGTTATATAATACAAACGAGTCTACGGATCTGTCTGCAAGAAAAAATGTTTTAAATAAATGCACAAATTACAGTGATACATGCATATGTATATGCATGTGTGTGTGTTTGAGTCAGAAGATTTTGCACCTTCTGCATACTTCACATTCTCTACATCTCCATCCTAAATTCTACATGGATACTTCAATAGTCAGAGATCTCTCATTTCAGTTGGCTTTAACACACATCAAGACTGTTTTTCTCTAAATTGCAGTGAGTCCCATATTAAATTCTCTGCTCCGAGCTTAATTTTTCATGATCATGCAAAATTCCTTTAATCTTTCAGCATCAGTAAGAATGTGCTGTTTGTCACATTAAAGGACTGTTGACTGTTTAAAATGTGTGACCTGAACCTGTTAGATCTTTTAATAGTCCACCAAGCAGGTGTGAACATTCAGCTATGACCTCAACATGTTCTGCAATAAATTTTGTACCCTTAATAATAAAACAATATGATCAGTGCTAAATAGTCAACTTCTATACAAGTACATTTTGAGACTATCTAAAGTATTGCTTTACTTTTGTTTGCCCATTTGCATGTGTACTTTATGTTGTCTTTTGCTGTCTTTTTGTCTTTTGTATAGTTCTTGGTGTTAACTTGTTCTGTCTAATTAGGTGTCGTTGTTAGCCAGTTAGTTTTGTTAATTTATGTTGTTAAGTTATATTGTATGTAACGCCTTGGTCATAGTGAACATTGTTCACTGTGTACTAAACTGCATATGGTTGAAATGACAGTAAAGACTACTTGGCTTGACTTGAAGTCTTACGTCATAGTTTGCTTGCAAAGAGACAGACTTTCTTGAAGATTAGTTCTCCAGGCTTCCTGAAGAAATTTTTTTGCCTGTCATTATTGGGAAGTTTCTGGCTCTCGTTTGCAGTCCAGTCCCTGTACCTGACCAGTTTCAGAGGAATGTTTTTGTTCATTAATCCACACAGTGACCTACCGTATGAATCATCTATTAAAATAAAAGACATGTTGTCAAACCTCAGTCTTTTAATGATCCCTTTACGTTTCATACATTGGAGAACACAAAACCAGTCTCAGACAATTTTCTGTGTGTCTGTCTGTATGTACAGTATGTCTGACAGAATTTAATGAAACTGTGGCAGTTTTCAGGGATTTGCCTGAAGTTAAATCTGCGCCATAAATTAAATCAAATAGTAGTTCAACTATTTTTAGTTAAATCAAAAGTTTAGTTATGAACAGTTATGTGTCAGATTTTGCGCGTTACCTCTAGAAGAGTGTGGCTATATGCGTCACTCAACGAAGCCAATCAACTCGATAGTATATTGTGTATAGACAGAGTATGCAGAAGACTATGAAAACTGAACATTCAAAGATGAATGGGCAGATAAATCTGGGAAGTTTAAAACCAGTTTCTCTCATGGGTCCCGAAACCATGGTGCTAATAACAAGCAGTGAAGCGTCACTATGAGATAAAACACAGGTCGTTACATTTATACTGGGAGCCCAGAGTTATGCGATAAAACATAATTTATCACGCAAAACTAGGTGGACAGAATTTAATGAAACTTTTGCAGTACTTAGATACCTGCCAGAAGTTTAACCTGCACCATAAGTGAAATCAAAAATGTTGAGTAAAAGTGATATGAACAGTTATGTGCGAGATTTAATAATCTACTTTAAAATAAGATACTAATAAACTTCTTGCACAATGTAAACAAACACATACACCAACAGAGATTAATCAGAAAAGTTCAACTGAATATTTATACTGGGATTACTTAATATTTTCACCTCTGAAATAACAACAATGAAGTGGTGTAAGTGAATTTTAACGCAGTGGAGTCGTCTACTTTTTTTCATCTGATCTCAGACTTCTCATCTGAGATTCACTCTAAGGTTACACGAACAGAGAGTGTATTTCGCTGATGACGAAAGAAGTACAATTTGGCATAAGATACTCAACCTTACAAAATTTTATTTCCTTGTATTAATAAGTTAGGCAGTTCTGAGTTCTGCTGTACAGAAAGACAGGCAGACATGTACGTGGGCTTCAACCTAAAATAATATCATCACTGGTTACAATAAAGCAGATCAGCTTATTTTTAGCATTTAACTATTTCTAAAAACTCTTTTCTTGTCAATGACAGGTACCTATGATAGTTCAACCACAAAAACTTCTAACTTAAGGCATGAACCAGTGAGAAACAGGTGCAGATGATGGAAGATGATCAAGCCGGTGATTAGTACAACGGTGATGCTGAATGCTGAGTGGTTGGAACAGACGAGAGGGTAAATAAAGTTGCTGCAGAGGCATTTTTTAGCCTGTCACAGTAAAACATTTGCTCCCATTTCTTTAATTGTATCTCCATCATTTCCATTCATGAAATTAAAGAAATTTTAATTTAAAGAAATGAGGTGTGGCCCAAGACTTTTGCACAGTACTGTGGGTGAAGTGTAGGTTAAAGGCAAATTTTTATATATAGTAGGCTATACTCCGATACACCAACTCCTCAGACTTGGCCATGTGTCACCACTTGTTAGTTACCTCATGTCCTCCCAGATTTGTATCTAATGCTTATTTCCTTTCCCCATTTACTTTCTTTTAGAATAATTAGCTTTTAATGTGATATTAACAAACATAGCCAAAATTTTGCAGTCAGGAAATAATCTAATAAATAGAGCAGAAGATAAACTCAGAAGGATCCACATGCCATATTATTATTCCATATTGTACTGTATTAACGTAAGCAAACATTTCTGGTATAGTTAAAATTTCTTTTTTTGCACTTTGCTAAGTTTAGTAAACTCGCCTTTATTCTTTATTAATTATGCTTTCAGGTGAGAGGTTCTGTAAGGACTCTTCTAATATTTTTTTGCATTGTCCACCTCTTCAACAGGAAGTGGTTTCATTCAGCTTGGTCCTGAAATCTGAGTCACATGTCACTGCTGCTCTGCTCCTTCATAACCACGGGTGTAGTTGAGTTCTACTCCCACTTTCCTTCAAATGCCTGCCAAGCCACATTAAAACCCAAAACTTTTCAGTCTGTAGAACAAAATACAGTGGCATAGAGAAGGAAAAAAAAGACAATATTGTGCACGCAAAAACGACTGGTCCTGCAGGTCCTTTTTTTTTTGGTTCAAATAACATCGCCATGGGGGTAGTACAAATACTGAGCTGAAATTTAGTGTAATGTATTTTCCATGAAAAGATGACAAATTTAAATTTTAAAAAATCTATTTTGGTGCAGTGGTGTAAAAAGCACTTTTTGGTACTAAAGCATTTTGCATTTTGAGCATCAAAAACTACTGGCCTTCAAAATAATTATATACACACTTCTTGTAAATCTGGTTTTTAATAGTGAAAAAAAAGGGTTGGAATTTCTTAGTCAACACTTAGCGTTAGTCAAGGCGTAAAAATGGTCTAGCATACATTGACCTCCTGGTCGGGCCTTGAATTTACACAATGTAGAGATGTTTATGTAACATTGGTCCTTTACAGGCCATGACTGCTTGTCTTTGTCACTCTTGTCTTCTTACAGTAGCACACATTTCCACAACCTAAATCTTACCCATTTAACCAGTGTGTTTATTTTTAACCAGAATTCTGCACCATTGACATGGAATTCGCAGTATGATGTCTGAGCAAATTAAAATAAAATTTAAATAATTACAATGCTCTTGTCACTTATAGACCTGTTTCTTCTGTATATCTTAGGTGATTGTGTATAGTATAGTATTTCCATGAAGGACATTTTAACATGTGCGGGTTTGATGACATCAGCTGTCTTGGTGCAAGTCTCCTGGTGGTTGTGGAGTAGTAGCGAGTCAACTCTGGCCCATCATGCATAAATCATCAAGTCCATTAGCCTCCTTGTGTTTGTGTGAGCCTCATTAAGCCCCTGCGCTTGAAAGCAGAGTAACCGAAATCTACCCTGACTGGTGTCAAAAGATCAGCACAACACAAATCCGATGGCTTTCTCCTGCTCCACTGAACCATAAGCTGAGCCTAAAACTAACACCTTATGTGCTGGTTCATCACATATGCCCAAGGAAAGGTTGTTTGTTGAACATGTTATGGAAAGGTCAATGCTTTCTTACTCTGGGAGAACAAAGACACTTATAATAAGAACATGTGCCACCAGATGTGTCTTATAGAAAGCAGAGGATCATGTTGGATTGGTTTATCCCTAATACCCCTTTCTGGGGGGAAAAAAAATCTCAACCCAGTTGTGCAGTTAGTCATAAAGAAGATATTAAATGTGTTTGGCTGCTTTGTACTTCGTGTTACTGTAACTTCTGTCACAGCGATCTGAAAGTGGTTGTGACTCAGTTGGTAAGAATTACAGAACACACATTGACGGTTTCTTTCCACTTTTACACGTTTAATGCACGACTTTAAACTGTCGGTGCTTTTCCCCTAAGATTTTAAAAGATTGTATTTTGCAAATATAATCTCAAAAAATTAAAAATTGAAGAAAAAAAAAAAAAATCTCTGTGCACCGGATATTTAGAGGATAAACACGGTCGGGCCACACCTACCATCATCACCTAGCGCTCATGTAGAACGTTAACGCGAATACACACACACACACACACAGAGAAAAGCTGCTCAGCAAAAAAAAACAAAAAAAAACGCATCTCTTAAAACAGTTAAAACAGCGGGTTGTTTTAACAATTGAGCAAGAAATTATTTTTTTTGTGTAAATAAACAACAGGAAAGTAAGTTTAACTAACAGGTGGTCGGGTGTGAACGTCTGAAAACAGCTTACTTTTTAGTAGGAACTTGAACTTACCTTCAAGAAGAGTAGAAATAATAGTAAAATAACGACAATAAGTTTAAAGAATATTCCCCAACGTATTCATTCCCCCACAGCTCGTGGAATACACTAACACATCCGTAACGGTCACTTTTCCTCCCCTTTAAGAAAGCAGGGTCGGTTAAACGATTACTAAAGCTAACACTTGAAACCTCCTCCTCCTCATCATCATTTCTGCCACCGGGAGACCCGATACCCCGGACCTGCCCGCTCGCCTGCTCGCCTGTCCATGGGCGAAACCACAACGGTGTGTAGGGGGACACTCATAAAGGCGTTTGGTTTATTTGCGACATTTTCTCCTTTTTTTGCAATTTGAAATGTCTTCCAATAAATATTCTTACCCTATACACTGCAGTAATACTAAAACATACTCATAAAAAAATCAAATGTTCAAAGTAAGTCAAGCTGAGCCTTTAGAGATCATCCCCCATGCCATGTAGTGGTCTAGTCCAAATACGCTCCTCGTCGGAAAAGGCAGCTGTGGCGACACACACTATGGAAAAAAAACCCTTTTGTGACTCAACGAGGGGGAAAAAAACAAGCGGTTTCGTCGAATTATTAAATTACATTTAATCAAGTGAAATGAGGTGAATAAAATACTTCTCAGGTGTGCTTGATGGTGTCCAAATCAGATGAATTCAATGTTTTTGGACGTTGAATTGTGATTATATGGAATAAACGAAACTGACACAAGTTAAATAGATTAAACTGTAAAGTCGGAAATTTTTGTTTTGGAAGTCATTGTCTTGTTTGTTTGGTGTTTCAGCAGGGGGCGCCATAGTATTAACAGAGAGAGAGACATTTTCACAATATGCATACAGTTAATTCATCTTCTGTACCGCTTATCCTTGTAAGAACTGTTCCAGAACAGCGGACCTTCATGTCCTAAGTTATCAACTGACTGTTAGTGTTGTTGTTACATAATTACCTAATGCTATAAGTGTTATTTCATAGTTTTGAAACCCCCAGTTTGTTGTAGAATGTAGAAAATAAATCACTACAAAAACAAAGAAATTTGCAAGTGATCCCAAACTTTTGAGCGGTAGTGTATATATCCATCCATCTAAGAACCTCTGCAGTCCACCCACCGTGATTAAGTTTAAATAAACTCACCTGGCCTGTGTCCTGTCATTCTGTAAACTCCTTGGCTTGCTAATCAGGGACAATCTAATCATTGTGATCTATACACATCATTTTTACTTGCTCCCACACATTTCCATAATCTGTTAAAAGTGTTTTATATACATCTACACCTCTTTAGGGCAACCAGCAGGGCAAAAAAAGGGCAGTTACACCATAATGCTGTATAAGTGTTTCATCTGATTTGAGTCTTACCAAGTTCACTGTATACCATGATTATTTCTGAACAATTTGGAGGTCAATGTTTCCTAAGAAGCAAGATATACATGTATATATAATTTACTTTAAAAAATATCCTTTGGTACTTTGGGCACAAGGTGGAGTACATCCTAGATAGGGTGCCAAATCATCACAGGACACACACACAGGTCGCCTATCCATCGCAGGGATGGCGCACACACACACACCAACCATATATTTTGGGAATACCAATTAGCCTAATCTGTATGTCTTTGTATATTGAGCATGCAAAATCCACACACACACAGAGAAAACATCAAACCCTCGACCCTGGAGGTGTGAGGCTACAGTGCTAACCACTCATTCATCTTCTATACCGCTTTATCATGTACAGGGTCACTGTAGTCTGGAGACTTAGGGCACAAGGCAAGATACACCCTGGACAGGTTGCCAATCCATAGCAGGGATGGCACACACACTCGCACACACACACACACACACACACACACACACACACACACGAGTTAAGTTCATTTATTCATTCAACACCAATTATCTTTGGGAGGAAAACCTAGAGGAAACCCACCAAGCATGGAGTGAACATGCAACATCAGTAACATCTACACCTCTTTAGGGCAACCAGCAGGGCAAAAAAAGGGCAGTTACACCATAATGCTGTATAAGTGTTTCATCTGATTTGAGTCTTACCAAGTTCACTGTATACCATGATTATTTCTGAACAATTTGGAGGTCAAAGTTTCCTAAGAAGCAAAAGCATTTCTCAGCAACAGCTTGACATAGTCGAGGTGGCTTCTGGTGTTCTTCTGTTGCTAAAAGTGCTGGGCCTGTTGCAACTGCTTGAAGCTATATATATATAGTGAGGTCAATAAGTATTTGATCACCCTGTGATTTTGCAAGTTCTCTTACTTAGAAATCATGGAG
>JAQMYJ010000020.1:10537581-10573593 GCA_030014305.1 Clarias laeviceps
CTAGGTGTCATGGCAGAGAGGTGGAGGTGGCCCAGCGAACTGCTCCCATCGCTCACCGGGCCTGGGCGTTTCCCTGGCGACGAGGACATATGGCTCTGTGGTGCGCTGCTGATCCACAATACGCACAGAGCCCCTTTCTGAAGCGCCGTTCTCGTTCTTCAGCGGTCAGGGAGGCGCGTCCTAGTTTCATGGGTTCCCCGGCTCCGGTGTTAACCACGGCAGGAGGTGGAGATGCGACATGTCCGGGGACGACGGGGGTGGTTGATGGATGGGATGCTGTACAGCATATAAACACACACTCGAATCAGAAAGTAAACCCAAGAAAGTGAGTACTCACGAAATGGCAGACAAACGATCTGGACCAACAAGGGCGAACTCAATGACTGAGCGATGTGAAACGCCATCTTGTTTCCTTTTATGCTTCCTGGTTCACGACCTTAATACTTAATACTTAATACTCACACATCCTCTATAACACTTAATTTTGTATACATTGTTGTGGGGGCCTGGAGCCTATCCCAGGAGATTTAGGGCACAAGGCGGGGAACATCCTGGACAGGGTGCCAATCAATTGCAGGGCGCACACACATATACACTCACACACTACAGACAATTTGGGAATGTCAGTTAGCCTAATCTGCAGGTCTTTGGACTGTGGAAAGAAACCAAAGCACCAGGAAGAAAACCACCAAGCACGGGGAGGGCTCCATGCACACCCAGAACCTGGCTGGAAATTGAACCTGGAGGTGCAAGTCGACAATGCTAACCACTAAACCACCATGCCGCCTAAAAGCATAAGCAGATAGATCTCAATATCAACTGTTCAAAGGAGATTATTACAGATTTTACACACCTTCGGTATTGTTTAAAAGTTTAGAAAGAAATAAAAATCAGGAAAAAACATGGATTTGGTAGGTGTTTCCAAACTTTTGACTGTCAGTGTATAACCACTCTTTGCAACCACAATGGGCAGAAAAGCACCTCAGCACCCTGAGGTGGATGAGCTACAACAGCAGAAGACCACAGCAAGTTCACAGTCTCACAATTCGCTCGTTAATGATATTTCCATTAACGAGCAGAGTTAACGAACCTTGATAGAATCTTTCTTAATCTGCTTCTCCTCATGTTCTCTCTCTCATTATCTTTCCTCTGACAATGTTCTCCTTCACCATTCTCTCCCTCAGTACATTCTCCCACACCATGCTCTATCATCATATAAGCTATCATCTAGTGTGGATTTCAATAGTATAGTTTTTATACACACATATATAACACAATGTTTTGTTAGATTCTCTTTAGGTTAAGGCTTCATCCTTAATGTATTTAGCCTTAACCAGGCTTCATGAGAAATGAAACTGTTTTAATTCTCTGTAGAAGGCTTACGTAACAAAGCACTTACCATGCCTCTGCCTTTATCAGAGATTTGATATTGTGGTGGACTTTAACACAATCATGATAAAAATTATGTATAGTTGCATAGCACAAAATATTTCCCTGTACTCTAATGGCACATATGAGAAAATTTTGTTCTTATTTTGATCTCCAGTACTATGAAAAGTAATCTAGCATTATTTTTTTTATTATTAAAAGGCACTATATGTTTAAACTCTCCTTGTTACTCAGACCTTATTAACACTTTAATCTGCATGGCAAAGGATCCTTTTTTAATTCCTTTTTTAAATGCCATATAAGTTATGTATATGGCAAAGATACAGTACATGTGGTTACTATTTGGTTGTAATGTCATCTATTATGTCATTAAAATATTAGAATAAATAAACAATAGAAGAATGAATTAATGATGTTAAAGTTTCTCAATGTGTCTAAGTTTGGTCTTCTATCACTACACTTGTTTCTTCTTCTTCTATACAGCATGTTTTAGTATTTATGTTAAAACAGTGTGGACAAAAATATAAGGTCATGTTGAGGCAGTACAGTACAATGTTTTCATTGAGTAATACCCAATGTAAATATAATGGTCTCTCTCTACTGGTTAAACCCTTGTGGAAGAATAGTTGATCCTCATGTGATCATGCATTGATCATTAGGTGTACCTTGTCCAGCAGCAGGGGTCAGATGAAGCGAGTGGTAGCTTGTCTATCAGTAAGCAATGTACAGAACACAGAGTCTGGAGGACAGACCCAGAAGAGATACCTTCCTTCCTTGTGCTGAGCTGACAACTTCTTAACAGGTCAATGAAATGTCACAGTTAACTATTTGGTAATGTCTATGAAAGTCCACATGAAAAAACTGCAGAAATTGCATGATGGCATTATGTCAACATGAACCAGACTCTCACGAAGCAAAATCACAGAATCCATGACACAAAAAATGGAGGCAGTTTTGAGAGCAAAATGAGGCATTACCTAGAATTAGTGTAATGTTAATAATAATGTGCTCAGTGATGTTCAATATATCCTGTGTCACCAGGTCTAACCTCTATTCCCGGATGTAATTCCTGTAAAAGTCAAGTAATAGTCTTAAGCCAATAGATTTATTAAGAAACTCACATGATTCCAAAATCTGAAAATGTACTGACTTTTTATTTTATTTGTTGGACAATTAATGTTCTAATGGAGAATTCCAACATACGATAATGGAATGCTTGTTATCAGAAGCAATAATGCTATGGGACTGGGGAAATATGGTAAAAGAAAAAAAATACCTTTAATCCTCTGCATGGACATAAATAGGAATTCAATTATTTTAGGTAAATAGGAATCAGATTATTTAGGGTAAATCAAAGAAAAATCTACATTGTGCAAGCCATCAGTTGGCCAAGATTAAGCTTGTTCACTTTATGAAACTAGTCTTCTTTGTCGTGCCAGAGAGGTGGATGGTCTGAACTTTGGAGCAGGGCTGAACTGTCTGCTCCACCAATCTCACCTCCCACTCTATCTGGAGTATAAAAGACCAAGTAAAACACACACGCAAAGCAGTCCATCCAGAGTACTCAATTGGCGTCGCAAGGCAGGAGTTTATTGAACCCGTCATGGGGGATACTAAGCTCTTTGTATTGCTACTCGTCTACGCCATCGTCATTATCGGTAGGTATTGGTGAATTTTTTTTCCCTACCATACTTTCATAAAAGATTTTCCAGAACGTAAATTGAATAGAAAATCCTAAAAAATTTATTGAAAGATGCATAAACGACAGGAGATGGATTGAAGAAAACAAAGGAAAAAATTGCTCTTTTTATCATCTATGGATTTTATTAATATTAATATTAAAATCTTTTTTTCTAAAATACTTCTGATGTTTTGCTTGCAGATGCTCAAGATGATGAAGCAGTGTGCCTTTGTAAGTACCTTGTATAAATAGTCAAAGAACTATAATTAAATTGTTTCAATTATGTGATCATTATGTAAATATTAAATACAATAATTTTACATATAAAAAAATTTGTGTACAATTGTGATAAATAAAAAAAAAGATTCTATTAGCATCTTTTACTTCTGTGGTGTTGAAGTTTGATCAAATAGGCACAATTATAAATGTTGCTTATCTCCCCCTAGTGGCTAAAAGGTACAAAAGCTTTCAGAAGTATGAGTACCTCTATGAAGCTGAATCTCTGAACACACTGAATGGAGCTATCAATGGACCTAAAGTCAGCTGCAAGGTACAAAAGGACCTCAATGTTCAAATCAAATTCTTCCAAAATCTACTCTACAAAAAATGGGCCCTGACACTTCGAATGTATTACAGGTCGAGATTGAGGTTCCTGGCCCATGCCACTTCATTGTGCACACCAAGGAGTGCGCACTGAGTGAAGTCATCAGTGTTGATGCAGATGGAAACCCAGTCTTTGGATCCACTGCTGGTGCTGAGACCTTCAAGGCTCAAATGGAGAAGTATGTTAGAATAATCATGTGACAGAGTTTTTTTTTTTCCCCAGCAATTTGTGATCAGGTAGCATGGTGGCATATTGGTTAGAATCTTGCACCTCCGGGGTCGAGGGTTCTAGTCCAAAATATTTGATAATCCCCAGAGAAATACGTATCTCCGCTTATTTACAGGCATCCATTAAAGGTCATCGCAGGAGGTGATATCAAACTCTTCCCTGAGGATGATGAGCTAATTAACATTTTGAACATCAAGAGAGGTATCATCTCTGCCCTGGCTGTGCCGGGACTCCAAGACGAGAAGAATAACAACATGGTCAGCTCAAACAAAAATACCAAAAATAGCTTCCTTTTGGAATTAAACAATCGACCTTGAATATAAACCTGCTATAATTTTAACTTTGTTCCCAAACCAGCCCACAATCTATGGTATGTGTGAGACTGATTACAATGTGAACACCAGAGAAGATATTGCCACTGATGTGACGCTCAACAGGGACTTATCCAGATGTGACCAGTTCAGACCAATCAAGGACTACACCAGCCCTCTGGCTATCATTACAGACATGGTAAGTTCATTGTGAGCACACCAAAAGTAATTACTGCACGTGGCTTATAAGTGAATTACTCAAACTGTGTTATTAAATTATCTTTAATGTAGTGTGTTAAGGTCAGATGCTTCATTTATGGACTTACCTCTTTGTTTCCTGCAGCACTCCCCACTCGCTCAGTTAATCAGAAGCAAACAGACTTGCAGATACAAATTTGACAATGTGCAGAAACACATGACCTCTGGAGTTTGCACTGAGGACCACCTCCTTTTGCCTTTTTCTCATAAGTAAGTAATTTATACCATAGCTTTAGTAAGATTGCTCCGAGTGGTAATGATTTTAATCAGGCACATTATTATTTCTCATTAATTATCCCCAGAGGGAAGTATGGAGTTACCAGTGTTAGCAAGCAGACACTAGCTCTCCATGGGGTGACTAAATACAACGAAAGAGTGTTTGATCACAGTAAGACCATCTTAAAGTGCATTAAATATTTGTTATGTAAGAAAAGCATAAAAGTACTGACTTTAGCCTTTTTTGATGTTTAATAGAGGAGGCTAACATGCAGGCGCTGTACCTTGATGAGAGTGTTGACATGAGCCCGAATCAAGACAAAAATGCCATTCTTGCTGTTCTGAGAGAGTTGGCTGGCCTTTCGCACACCACCAGTGGTCACAAGAGAGCTCACCTGGCTTACAAGCTTGTAGCTGTGATGCGCAAGATGAATGCTGAAACACTGTCTGGTGCTTTGCCAGAGGCATTGGAAATCTCTCCTTCCCTGACTTACCAGGCTCTGTTCCAGTGTGGGACCCCAGAGTGCAGCACTGCCTTCATGCAAATCCTCCAGACCTTCAAAAGTTCGGTCACTAAAATTGACGCTGTGGTCTATGCCCTGGGAATGATCCCCAACCCCTCTCCAGTGCTTATTAAGGAAATGCTAGAGATGGCCAAGTTAAAGCCAAGCAAACTTGTTTACTATGCTATCAGCAATGCTGTTAGAAGGTGGTGTATGCCAACACTGATGAATAAGCATTTATTACACCTTGAATGCACCATTGAGTTGTTGCCACTTACATATATTACTTTTTCCATGTTATAATATCAGGCTGTATAAGGCAAAAGGAAAAGTCACACCTGAAATCGGGGAAATGGCAGATTACGTTCTTGAAAATATTGGAGACTGCACAGGTGACCAGGAACACATCTATTTGACTCTTAGGGTAGGTCAATGGTATTTCTATTCAACCCTTTTGTGTAATCCTTGACAAGCCTCATATAAACGTATGCACTAATACCTTCCTGTAAAGGTAACTGGAAACATGGCTGAAGCTGTTGGTGCTGCCAGTCCTGCCCTGAAGTCAGCTGTGATTCAGTGCATTAACCAACCTGCTGCCTCCACCAAGGTTCAGCAAGCAGCCATCCAGGTCTTCAGGCTTACCTCCGTTCCTGAAGAGGTATACTGGATCCCAAAACAAATAAGCTACAAAACACTCAACACAGCTTGTGTGTCTTTTTGATTGACATAAAACTCATTTATGTTTTTACAGGGAAGAACAGTGCTAATCCACGTTCTCCTGGACAGAGCAGCTCCGGTGCAGAAACGTATTGCTGCTTACCTCATCCTAATGAAGGATCCTCAGTCTGCTGAACTTGAACAGTTGGCTGCAGCTCTACCAAGTGACGAAAACCTGCAGGTCAAGAGCTTTGTAATATCTCATCTTACCAACATTCTGAGCTCTACATCAAAAGAGACCGCAGAGTGAGTAAAACACATTGCACAAAGCCTAAATACTGAGACCACTGAGTTATTTTGTGTCAGACATATCTTTCCAGTTAAATCTGGGAAGTCTGATTACTTTACAAATATAAAAACTTATTTGTTCAATTGATGTTTTTAGAGTAAGCCAGAAAATTCTTGACGCACTTCAAAGCAATGAGGTTGAAACTCTCATGGATGCTTCTATGTTTTCTCGTAACTACAAGATTGGATCTCTTGAGGGAAACATGATCTTTGACAAAGAAAACAAACTGCCTACGGAAGTCATGCTTGAAATGACACTGAATGCCTTTGGATATGACATTGACATGGTTGAGGTATACACACACACATTAAAAGTCCTAGCTCTGTTACATGTAGCGTCTTTATTTTTCACTTAATTTGTCACCTTTTTCTCTTACTTCCAGGTTGGTATGGAGGGTAAGGGACTTGACCCAACTGTTGAGGCTTTATTTGGTCCTAATGGATTCTTTCCTGATACTGCGATGAAGACTATTTTCTATGCTTCTGATAAGATGCCTTCCCAAATTAAGGAGATCCTCAAAACCATAATTCCAGTCTTGAATGACGATAAAAAGAAACAGGTATGTCAGACATGGGATTTAGATATAAAGTGCTTTAGGGCAATATCAAATCCTTGTAAACTTTGTAAATCTCCTTCTTCCACTCTTGATCTGTTGGTGTGTTAGGGACATTTTTATAATTAGTATACAATTCTTTATTTAGGGACCAAAAAATATCGTGAGAGAAATTGGAAAAAATGTTGACAAGCTAATCAAGAAGCTGAAAACCCAAGATGCACCGGAAGCCATGATCTACCTAAGGTTGCTAGGTGCTGAGCTTGGCTATCTTAAAACTAAAGATTTGGAAGAAATGGCCACCTCTGTGACAAGTGTGGCTCAAAACCTTCTGAGGATGTTCCCTATTGATGTGAGTAATGTTTTCCCAAGCTTGATTTCATGAAGGGGTAAAGAAAACTTTAGCAACTCATTTACTAAATGACTGCAAAAAAACAAAACAACATTGAGATATCTAATTATTTTTTTTTTACTCATCCTATTTATAATGCAACACGTGCTATGAAGTAAACTGTATTAATGGATAAAAAACAGTAACCTTTGTTAATCTTTTTTTTTTTTTATCTAGTTTAAGAACCTGTTCTCAAGTGCTGACAATGAGCTCTTCCTTCATTACATCTTCATGGACAATGAGTTTTACCTGCCTACTGGTCCTGGTCTTCCACTAAGGGTGGCTTTGTCTGGTATTTTCACACCTGGTGTTAAAGGAGGACTCAGAATTAGTCCAGATATGGTATCTGTTACTTTTTTTTTTTTTTTTCCGGGGGCATTAAGGTTATATCAAGGATGCAACAATTAATTAAAACCTTGCCTGTGTTGTAATCCATAGAGTGAGATTGCCTTTATGCCATCTGCTGGTATTGAATTTGTGACTGAAATCGGTGTTCACCTCCCGGACTATGTTCACTCTGGCTTGGAGATGCATACCAACATCTATCATGAGAGTGGCATGAGAGCTAAAATTGCCATGACTCGCAATCAGATCAAGCTGAGCATCCCTACTCCTGAAAGCCCAGTTAAGCTTCTCAGTATGAGGTAAAACGTTTCTTCATGACATTTGCATCTGTATCTGGATTTATGTAAAAGCATCTTGTGATATTGTCTATTTAAGCTCTATATGAATAAATGTAATAAAACATAGAAATAAATCCCAAGCATAAAACTAAACACGAATAATCGTATAATTCCAGTATTATAAGTACAATATTTTAAATATAGAATTACCTTATTATTATTATTATTATTATTATTGTTATTATTATTATTTATAACACAGTACTTGTTTTGTAATTTGTGCAGCAATTCCATGGTGTCTGTTGCTGGTGATAAAACACAACCCATTCCTGCTATAACAGACCATATTGATGTGAATGAATGCACACCTCTCTTCTCTGGGGTGAAATTGTGCAACGCTCGCCAGTACTCAGATGCCACGCTAAACGATGCCTCACCATACTTCCCACTTTCTGGTGACAGCAAGTAAGCAAGTCTCCTCCTCCATGTCTCTCTCTCTCTCTAGTTATCTCTCACCTTCTCTTTGAATGTGTATGTGTAAACTCTCAACTAGTTCCTCCTGTTTTTAGATTTGCTATTGAGCTGCACCCAACAGCTGATGTCTCTGAGTACACCGCCACTCTTAACTACGCACATGAGGAAAACACTGACAAAGTCACATTTGATGTAAAAGCTGAAGGTATGTCACAATATCAATTTGAATGAGACAGAATATGTCTAAATCTGCCCGAACGTAAGCCTCAATCTCGAATTGAAACATCTCTACTAATCCCAGGAACAACCTTTGAGGCTACATCCAAAGTCATGTTCAATAGGAAGGAGTATACACTTTCTGCTGAATTCCAAATCCCTGACTATGATATCGAAGCTGGGATTCGAATTGGAGCTGCTGACCCAAGCAATAATGGCAAAGGCACACATTCCATCCAGATTGACTTTATCAACAAGAATATCCCTCAGGCATCTCTGGTTGGCCTGGCAAAGTATGTATTTATACAACTACTGTATATACAAGTATGCAACTTACAGTCATTCCTGCTTAAAACATATTTACTGCACACTGTGAAACACATGCATCATCTCAAACTGTTATCCTCTCTTCCAGGATTGAGGCAATGAAAAACGTTCTGGTGCAGGTTCAGTTGCTTGTCCCATCTCTTGAGGCTGATGCAAAAGTGACAGCTAGTCTGAAGCGTGTAGAGGAAATGACATTGGAACTTGAAAGTGACATCAAGTTCCTTGACACATCATCTGTGCAGAAACTGGTCCTAAAATATGGTATGTTTTTACAAACAACTAGAATAGTACCAGTACTACTACGACTGCTACTACTATTACTACTAGTACTAGTACTACAAATAATGGGAGTAAATTTTAATGATATCCCAAACTCTGAATTATTATCATGATTTAGCTAATCATAATATACTTTATATATTATTGCTAAAGTCTTGCATTGTAAAACCAGGAAATTTGATGTGAGATGAGCTAATGAACCTGCTATTTTTATTTTTTAGATGATGAGAAAGTTGAAGCTCATATTAAGTCAAATGTCAGCGCTAAAACCCAGAATATCGTTTCCAAACTTGATGCCATCAAGGCAGATATCAGAGAACTCTTGAATCAGCATATTGGACAGACTAAAACAAAGGTCTGTGATTTATTGGCCTCGTCAATTGCGGTAAGATACTAAAAACTATTACTTCTCCTAAAAGAACTCATCTGTGTATTTGGTGACATTTAATTATTCTATATATATTTTTTTATGTAGTGCCATGATAAATGGCAAGTTTTATTACAATCTAAATGAGGGAAACCTCATTTCTTTCATAACTAGAACCTTGAATCCAAAAATCACAGCTAATCACATTTATAACAAGTCCTGAAAATTACTTTGACTAAATTTTTCAGCTTTCTATCATTTATAGTTAGTTACTTTCTTGTAAATAAAATACATCATGATAGAACAGTTGTACTTTTAAGTACAAATATAGTCAACAAGCAACGATGAGCGGGTCCAAGCACCTTGCTCCATCATCCCGCCCACGGGGGCACATGGAAGACAGTGGCACAGTGGGTGCACGCATTTAGGTCACTCCATTTGATGTCACTCAATGTGATGTCACACAGAAAGTTATTAAACACTTTTTGGCATAAGTTTAAGGCATCATCACGGCCAACTCGTTTGAGATATCAAAAATCCCTCTGTATGAGTTATGCAGCAAAACCTTGCGTGAGGGCATCTCTTGTTCTCCTAAGGATTTTTTTCCAGAATCCGATGCTTTTTGGAGGTCTTAACACACTCAAAACATCATGAAAATCAACACACAGGTTGGAATTTAATGCCATTAAGACAAAAAGAAAAAATCCTTAGAAGAACAAGAGTACCCTCAAAAACTATGACAATATGATATCATAATACTTGGGCCCTAATTAAATAACTGAATAACTATTAAGTACCTGAAACCTAGTGGGTTTCAGGGTTAGGGTTAGATCTCTTCATAAAGTGTCAATTATGTGCTAATTATGTTTGTAAATGTTTAACATTTTAATTGGAGTAAAATTAATTTAATAACCCAGAGAATAAATGCTGCTTAAAATCTAAAGAAAAAAAATCCTAATTTCTTTCCCCTTTTTACAGACCACAAATTTATATCTTGAAGCTTCCAAGATTCCATATCTGGAAAACCTAAGGGTTCCTTCTCTCCCTGAGTTTGAGGTGCCTGAGACACTGTTTTTAAATACGTGAGTGAACCCCATATTTGTTAAAAGACATATTATAGTGTCTTTTGTGTTTATTACAAAACCCACAAAAACAGTTCAAAATAAAAATAACAGAAGTTAGATGCTAATATTTGTTATATGCTATGTTTTGTTTTTTCATTAGTGAGGCAGATGCAAAGTACCACTTTGGAAAGTATTACCACACCATCAGCATCCCGGTACCTCTTGGTGGCAAGTCAACCAAGGATCTGAACTTTCCTCCTACTCTCACCACACCAAACCTGGATTTGCCTCAGCTTGGTCTAAATATTGCTTCTATAAAAGTTCCACTGCCTGAATTGTTTATTCCTAAGACCCTAACTTTGTCTCTGCCCACAATTGGAAAGGCAGAAGTGGCTGGTAAGCTAAGCAGCAACCTCTATAACTTGGAGGCAAATGTGTCTGCTGGCAGAGATTCGGATGAACATCCAAAATATTCTGCTAGAGTTATTGTAACTGGATCTGGCCCTGTAGATGTTCTCTCCTTTAGAGTTGAAGGTAAGTACTGAATAACTGTTCCTTCTAGTTGGCACTATTGGCTATTTGATACATGAGCTAGATTAGCCGATAAAAAGTGGTCTAGGAAAAAGTGCAATATAACTAATTTAATTATTTGGCTTCTGCACAGGATCGACCATGGTTAGTGGAACATTGACTGATACTCTAAGGGCAGAGATGAGCACTGCTGTCAATCACAAGCTCATTCATGCTAGTATCAACATCGCTGAAGAAGTTCAACTAATGAAGGAAATTAGTATAAAATCAACCAGCAAGCTTGAAGCCACCAGTCCGTTCAATATAGAACTTTCTCTGGAACATTCAGGCCAAGTGGGAGTCAAGGCAGTAGGGCTATTTGGAAATAACAACTTACAAGGATCCTTTGTGGCTGGTCCTATTGATGGTGATGTCATCCTCAAACAGTCACTTGCTCTCATTCCATTTAAGCCAGAGGCGAAAATTGATTCAACGTTAGAAATTAATTCACGTCTTTTAAAGGCTCAAAACAAACTTGCAGCAAGCTTTGTTGATGGAGAGCTATCAATTGTATCAAACTCAGCTGTATTTGAGAATATGCTGACACACAGAGCTGAAGTTACTCTGACAACATCTAAGTATGCTTTTAAATCAGACACTAAGTCATTGGATCTGGGGCTGAACATCCACAACACTGCGGAAGCAAACTTTGGTGGTGAAGACATCAGCATTAAACTTGAAACAACAAGCAGTCAATCTGAAAACCATATTAACTCCCTGTTTATTGCAACTCTTAATATTAATAGTCTGGTTGTAAACAGTAATGCTTCTTTGAAGCTAGCTGAACACACAGCTACTCACAAAGCCAGTCTGACCCTGGATAAAAATGGCCTGGTTACCAGTGGCACCACATCAGTGAACAGCCTTCTTACTCTTATGAATACCTTCAGTGGTATCCTTCATACTTCAAAATTTTCACTATCCACCAAAGTAAAAGGAGAATGTAATGGCATGGCTATCGACAACACCAATGAAATATCTGCCACAATGCTTTCCATAGATTTAACTTCAAAATCTCGAGTCGACCTTGAAAGGGACATATGGTACATTTATGACATCTCGGTTCAGGCAGAACCTTACACTGCAACTGCTGGCATGACAAGTCATTTAAAGCTTGCCTTTGATACAGAGCTGAAAAACACCTGTGAAATCAAACTTGCAGATCTGACTGGAAATGCTAAGTGTAGTACATCTGGAAAACTCATTGGAGCTCATCTAAGCGACAACACTGAAATAGAGATTGTAGGACTTGGTGCAAGGATCAACAATGATGCACGCTTTAATTCCAAACTTGTTCGCTTCTCTACTTCCATTCAAGCCACTGCTGCTCCATTTACCATTAATTTGCATGCCCTTGCCAATGGGGATGGGGAGTTGTATTGGTATGGAAAACATAGTTCACAGGTATACACCAAAGTTCTTCTGAAGGCCGAGCCACTTGCTCTTGCCCATTCTCATGAATGTAGGTTCTCAACTACACATGAGTTGGACAACAATGTCATTTTTGAAGCCAACGTTGATAAGAAGGTTGACACTCAACTATCATTGTCTGAGCAATCAGCATCAGTAACACTAAAGTCTAAAATAAACAACCATGTCTTCAACCAAGAACTTAGAGCTTATAACAACCATGAGAGGATTGGAATGGAAGTGTCTGGAGCAGTCAATTACAAAGAAAGCCAAGAGTTCTCTATCTCAGCTTTGCTGCAGTATGACAAGAACACAGAGAGTCATGTTATCAACTTGCCGCTTTTGGAAAGTCTACCTGCAGTCATCGAGAACATCAAAATCACATCTGTGACTCTTATTGAGGCATTGCAGGATTTTATAAAAAGAGACGAATTTATTGTCAAGATTCAGACCCTTCTACAGCACTTTGCTGATTCTGTAACTGAGTTTAATTTGGAAGAGAAATTTGACAAGCTTAAAAATAGCCTGATTGTATATGCTCAGAAGCTTTCAGTTACCCCAGAGGAACTGGAGGCTGTTGTGCGTAAACTGAGGACTATCACACAGAGGGCTATAGCTGAGTTAAGTACTCGTGTCAGTGACATACAGGAATTGATTGTAAGTGGTGACCTGTCTGACACAATTTTGGAGAAGGTAACTTCACTCAGTGAAGATTATGACATGAGGGGCATGCTCCTTGCTGTCATTGAAGCCATTGAAAATGTGATTGAACAGATTGATATGACTAAACTGGAACACAGCGGCATTCCTGCGTACTATGATGTTGAAAAACTAAATGCCATTAAATTGCATCTGCAGCAGTATGTGACAGACCTGAAGAATATGGTCACAAATTTTGATAAGGCTCAGTTTATGGACCAACTGCAAAACATCATTGAAACTACTGAGGTGTACACACAACATCTGCTCACCAAATTTCCCAGGGAAGAAATCAACAAGATTGCTAATGCACTAAAGGAGCTAATCACTGAACTGGACATTGTTGGCGAGTATAAAGTTATCTACAGCACCTTTAGAGAATTTGTCATAAAATATGAGCTTGACAAGAGAGCTGGGGAACTTTTGGATAAGCTTCTGGAACTCTTCAAACAGTTCAAAATTGATGAAACAATCCAAATCCTTGGTAGCACCCTGAAATCAATTCAGATTCCCTTCCCACACATACTTGATAATACCCTCACCTACCTGAAGACAACTGACATAAAGCAGATGATTGATGATTTGAATCAGTTACTTGAGGGCTTTGCTAAATCACTTAAGTCGTTTGAATACAATACATTTGTAGATGAGGCTAATCAAAAGATTAATGAGTATACAGCAAAATTTAACAAACTTATTCTATCACTTGAGCTTCCCCAGAAATTTGAGGCAACCAGAGATTTAATTAATTACCCCCTTCTGTCTAATTTCGTGAAAGAGCTAGGATCAGACAATATCTCAGATGTCATAGAAACATTGAAAGATCTCATTGACACTGTTGTCCTTAATGACCTTAAGAAAATTGTTGAGAAGTTCAAGCAGGACGTTATTCAAATGGATATTAGAAAAGAACTGACACTAGCTTTGCAGCAAGTGAGTGATATCTATAGCAAGGTTTTGGCTATACTCACTAATGCACTTAATGACTATTTTGAGGTGGCCAGAAAACTCTTTGATCAACCAATTGTCGCTGAGCTGAAGGAAATCAGTGACAATGTTTTGAAAGCCCTCAAGACATCTGAACATGAGATACCGTCTTTCACTGTGCCATTTACTGACTTGGTTCTTCCTTCCCTGAAATTCAGTTTGCAGCAACTTCTGGAGGCTGAGATCCCTGTACAGTTTAACATTCCAAGGTTTACCATTCTGGGATCTTACACTGTCCCAGAAATGACCATCACTTTTGATGATATCAAGGAATTTCTCGTAGACCTTGCTGAGTTCATTATCAACTATAGTATTGAGAAATTTCATAGTTGTACTGCCATTGAACAACTCACAATGTACCTGCCTGACCTGTCTGCTGTCAACCTTCCAGCGATTACTTTATCACAGATTTCCTTGCCTGCCATTCCTAAATTAAATGAAAAGTATATCCTTAACATCCCTCTTCAGATTCCTGAGATCAAGCTGCCAAAAATCCCCAATACATTGATTTTGCCTGCATTTGGAAAGCTCCATGGCAAGATCAGTGTTAATTGCCCCATTTACACACTTAGCACTGATTTTGAAGTACGAAATTCCACTGACAGTGAGCAAAAGCATCACTTTATAGCACTTATTAGTTCTGTGGGGCAATCTTCAAGCTTTGATATTCTAAACTATAATCTAGATGGCACTTTGCGCATTGGTCTACCAAAAATGAGCCGTGTGGTTATAGCTGATACTCTGAAGTTCATACATAGTGCCCTTAATGTTGAACACCAGGCCTCAGTAACATTATATGGCAGCTCTGCCCAGGGCGATGCCGTAACAACTCTGAGGGTGACTACCAGAGCCTACACAGCAGACATCGCAAACAAAGCATTCTTTGCAGTGGAAGGTGGAATGACAGCATCTTCTGATACAACCTACAAGCATCGAGTGATGATTCCCATCCTAGAATTGACAAATGAGGCTGCTGTGACCCAGTCAGCAGTTATTTTGCAGAAGGATGGCACCATTCAGCTAACAGTTCGAAATTCAGGCACAGGCACGTTTGCCCTTTCTGGATATGTTTTTGATGAATACACCCACAAGAGTAACCTGGTGTGCTCTCTTGCACCAGAACATGTTAAATTTACCTTTACTGGAGACACAGATGGTGCCACCCTAAAAATTAAAAAGACAATGAATGTTGAGGCAGTTGCATTTAGCCATATTAACTTCAGTGGTAGAATTGAGACTCAATCTCCATTCATTAAAAATAGTAGAATGTTGGCATCTGGAATAGCTCAGCTTGGTAGCATGAAGGTTGAAGTGGAAGCAACACATGAGACAGAACTTATGGGAGCTGTAAGTGGTACTCTATCCAATGAAGTTCGCATCAAGGTCTGTCCTACTGAAATCATTGTTGATATCCAGAACAAGGGCAATACCAAAGTGATTCTCGAAGAGTACTTTTCCACCAAAATTGATCTTCAGAATGATTATGCTTTAATTATCAACTCCAAGAAGCAGCATGTTAAGACTGCAGCACTTCTGCGCATAAGCCAGAACAACTTCAGCTATAACTTCACAATTGAAAACAATAATGCTGAGACTGGAATTTATTCTGCGGTAAATGGTGAGACTGACCTGAAGTTTCTCAATGTTCCTATTAGCGTTCCAGAAATTTTTATTCCAGTCATTGATTTAACAATCCCAGCCATCAATGATTTCAACTTATATGAGACTTGCTGCCTTAAGTATCTGCAAACCATTAAACCAGCTGTTGATGTAAATGCCAAAATTGTCTACCAAAAGAACAGGTTGGCACAAATCATTGATCTTGGTTTCATTAGTGTTCCTGCTGCAGAAAACTTAATCTCTGAGATGTCTTTTAAGTCTTCTATTTTCACCCTAAATACCAATGCTGGAATATATGGAGAAAAAGATCTTGTTATCCGCATTGCTGCTACATCTACCTCTCTGTTTGAAGAACTGAAGGCTAAACTTGAGGGTACAAGCAGCCTCACCTTAAAGAGAGGACTGAAACTTGCTAATGCATTGTCTCTGAAGAATGCTTACATTGAAGGAACCCATAACAGCACTTTCACAGTGAATACAGAAAATTTGGACACCACGGTAGCAGTGACCACGACTGCTAACGTGAATCTGCCGATACTTAAAACTGAAGTTAACCATAAGCTGCTTGTAGATACCAAAGTTCATCCAAATGTGATATCTACACTAACGATCGAACAGAAATTTGACCTTCCAATTATCAGGACTGCTGGTAGTGGTGCTGCTGAACACACTTTGAAAATAGACGTTCCCTTCATTTCTATCGAGTCCACCACAAAGGGGATGATTGATGGGACATTTCTGGAAACTGGCATTGTGAAGGGCAGCTTGAATAATGAGGCAAACATGTACATGACTGGTGAAGGACTGCGTTCCAAACTGAAAACCATTGGGAATATAAATGTTAATCGTGGCACTTTCAAAGTAGAGTTTGATGTCAATGAAGACTTTGACATGGAGTCAGCACCTAGCCGTGTCTACACTGTCTTGAATATAATTTCCAACAATGAAGTGAATATTGCCACCTTCAACACGAAGGGTAAACATGCCACCAAAGCCACTGTTAACTTGGCTCCACTGAGCTCCCTTTCTGCCGATGTAGAAGTTGACCTGTCTCAGTCAACCTCTTTTGGTGATTTCACCATCCAAGAGAAGACTGTTGTTGATGTAACTCTCTCCAAGCAGAAGATTTCCTATAGCACAAAAATGGTTTCTCCAGTATATACAACAAATACTGTGGTTGAGATGGAAGGTGACGCCCCAGTCTTCAAAATTGTTTTCAAGTCTTCATGCCAATCTCCAGTTGAACTTCTGAAATATGATCTTGATAGTAAGTATTTTGCTATTTGTTAATGATTACAATGCATTTCACATGCTGCATTCTCTTACTTAATACTCCATATCAAAGTATTTCCAAAATTATAACATGTCGAACATTTTTAGAAAAAAAAATTTTTAAGAAGAGGAAAATATTTTGAGTAATTTTATATAATTAATCTCTATTTTGTGCTTTGATCTGCAATAGGCTATGTCAGGACTGAAGTGGAAAATGAAATCCTGAATGCAAGAGCCAAGGCTTTCCTTGAACATGATGCTTTCACGATAGACTTTAACAGTGTTTTTACTCCAAGGTAAAATAGTGGCTAAAAACTAAATGTTCAATTGCTACTCTATATTTACAAGTAACAGTTTATGTAGTAATAACATGTATTATGTTCAATAATATTTCAGTGTTCCCAGCCATATCCTCAATGTTGACATCACAAGTCCAACTTATACTGATGTAAACCTTCGCTATGCTGCTCAGATAGAGGGCATGAATGTCTCAATTTCCTCACCATCAGCCGGCTTCCTTGGTTTTCAGCTTCAGGGCAAGAGTCCTTCTCAGTTGATGTCACGTTTCTATGGCCATTATGCAGTTAGTAACCTTTTAGGTCCTTCTACTGTTTATTTATTCATGCTTTTTTATTCTTATTTTTTTTAATTAATTGTTGATTTCTATTACAGTCTGCACCTGACAATGAAATGGACATCCTGAGTGTAAATGTTGTTGCAAATGGAGATCGAAAAATACATTTCCAGGCTGACTGCAACCTGGAAGCACCCGCAGAGATAATCCTGGGCGTGCAACAGAGATTGACTCTCATCGCCTCTACTGTTACCAATTTAGCAGAAAAGTCTGGTATTCTTGGAGCCATTAATGGACTGAAGACAGCTCTTGTCACTGCCCTAAATGAAGCCTACACTATTTCAAACAATCACACCCCCGATGTTAGCCGGCTTTCTGTTTTATTCAGAAATGTTGTTGGTCAGCACCAGAAAGCCATTCAGCAACTACTTAATGCTGCTGTCACCTTCCTGAGGGAGACCCAGATTAAGCTGCCTGGAATGAAGGAAGCTACAGTGCCTGAGATCTGCAAGCAAATCAGAAGCAGCATTGCTGAAGCGTTTGAAGACGTGATTCAAACTGTTAAAACCTTAATTGGAGACGAGAACTTTGGTTATTTGGAAAATTCCCTGATCCACAGTGTGAATATGATTAAGCAGCTGGAGAGCCTTGATGTGATTCTCGAGAAACTGAGTGAAGTCCTCCAAACATGCGTTGAGAAAACACAGAATTTTATTGACACGATCCAATCTGATGTCCTCAATGATGTTGCTGCAGTAATCAACGCATTATACACTAATAACATTAGAAGTGTCAACAACTTGATTGTAGATGTTAATAGATTGCTGAACATCGATTACTTGAAAGACTTAGTTAACATTTACATGGAGTTGATGTTAATTATGGTTAAGGAGTTTCAAAATAAGCTCTATGCAGTATTTCCAACACATCCAGAAGCCCTAGTTAATGTTCACAATGGAAGGCTAAAAATGGACATTTCTTTACCTTTCTATAAATAGTCACAAAAAAATACAACTTACCAAGCACATGAAACACTACCAACTGCTGTTGAGACTAAACAAATAAATATAATTTCAACATGCATTGAAAGCAGTCAGTACTATCTTGCATACATTATTAATACCCCAGCGCATTATTCTTTTTGTACAATTATATAAAATGAACCAAAAGCAATAAAACTATGCAACATTAAATTTTTATTATATATTTTTTATTACAGCTTATTTTTTTATTCCTTACAGTTACCACACTATGCACATGATTAAAATGGGTAAAATGCTCATTATTCAAAGTGTGTTGGTATAAAAATTTTTTTTAAAGATAACAAAAATTATACTTATGAAACTTAAACAGTATATAAAATGTTTGGTTTCAATTAGTAAGATCAACAAGACATGAAGGCCTCACAATTATGCAGCACCTCATCTGAGCTGAGTATACAGTCAGATTAGAATTGCTTTGTTTTTTAAAAATACAGCATAAAGTGATTGTAATTTTGTGATACATTGTCTGAAGCGGGCAGCATGGTGGCTTAGTGCTTAGCACTGTCGCCTTGCACCTCCAGGGTCCGGGTTCAATTCCCGCCTTTGTGTGCATGGAGTTTGCATGTTCTCCATGTGCTTGTTGGGTTTCCTCTCTTTATACCCTGTATACAAGATTAAGTGGTATTGATGATGTGTGAGTGAGATTGTCTGAAGCTACAGTATAGTATATATGGTTATGAAATTAAAACAGTGACTGTGGATAGACCTGGAAACTTTATGCGGCAAAAAAAAACGTGAGGTACAAAAGGCCAAAGAAAATAGTGGCCATTTGGATTGAAATAAGCAAATAAGTAAGAGCCTTCAATTGGCTCTTTAATTGGTTATTTTAACCCTATGAAGATGTAAGTAGCTTCTCATTTCTTAAAGATCTGTGTCAGAAGAGGTATCCATATCGTAATCACAATGACTTAATTTTCTGTATTTAATCATCATTAATGATTTACCTGCATTTTCTGTTCCTTTTCAGTTGACTTCCTGCCTATGTGAAAATAATTAAAAGAATAGGATCTAAACAGCTGTGTGGCAAATAACCACTTGTTAGTTAAACTAATTGAAAAAGGTCTCAATTTGTTAGGGTACGATTGGACTTTGAAGCAATGTAAAAAGGTCATGTGGTCTGATGAATCCAGACTGACCATATTCCTGAGCGATGGGTGTGTCAGGGTAAGAAGCGAAGTACATGAAGCCATGCACCCTTAATGCATAGTGGCAACTGAACAAGCCTCTGGAGGCAGTGTTATGATCTGGGGTTGCTTCAGTTGGTCAGATACTATACATGGGTAATATGAAAGAAGGTTTTTCCATTCCTTTCGTCAACGCATAGGTGGCACCAGGGAGAGTCTTGTGGATGCCGTAGACCAGTTCCAGAAATGACAATTGTTGGTAGGAGGAATGACATTGTGGATATCAGAATCTTTCATTTTGACTAGGAAGAATTGAATTATGGATATTTGTAATACATATCCAAACTAGACATTATTTTAATGTGTAAATTATTTATTCCATATCCACATTTTGGCATATTAGACAAATTATAAAAAATGAAAGAGTAAAATATTTGAATGATGGTAGTGTATCGAACTAAATGATTCATGACTCAAAAGAATCGGTTCAGCACAATTACAGGCAGCCCTTTTTTCTTGCTTTTACACAGACACATCTGTATTATATTATAAAAAATAAGGTGACGATTAAAACTATTTTTTATTTGTATGTTTTAATCAATAATATTGCAATTACAATATTGAAAATATATACAAGATTCAGGTGTAAAAACTTGAATTATATAATTAACTATCCATAATTAACAGAACAAAAAATAAATAGAAGATATACAGTATAAGCAAACTTAACAAAGAAGACTCAGTCACTCATTCACTCACTCACCATCTATATTGCTATGTACTGTAGGGTCGTGGGGGGCCTGGAGCCTATCCCAGGAGACTTAGGGCACGAGGTGGGGTGCACCCTGGACAGGGTGCCAATCCATTGCAGGTACACATACTCACACGCTCATTCACACACTCCGGGCAATTTGGGAACGCCATTAGCCTAATCTGCATGTCTTTGGACTGTGGGAGGAAACCGGAGTATCTGGAGGAAACCCACCAAGAACAGTGACAGTCCCCGGACAGGAATCGAACCCGGAGGTTCAAGGCAACAGTCCTAATCACTAAGCCACCATGTCACCTTAACGCAGAATATATAGATAAATAATATCAATAGACAGAATAAACCAACAAACTAAAAATAACTTTAAAAAAAAAAGATAAAAATGGGAACATTCTGTTTTAGATATGCAATAGGCTACTAATGTATATTGCTCTAGGGTTATCTAAGGCATATTAGTTTTACAAAACCAACATTCAGCTGGCATCTGAAATTACAAGAAAAAACGTTCTTTCCGTTGGTTGCAGAATGTATATAGATCCGCAATGTCATATACTCTGCACTCGTGCAATCAACAGGATAAATACATTATAATATTTTGAAGTGAACTTCTTAAACATTGTTTAAACATTGCAATTTAATATTAAAACAGTCTGCCACAACGTCAGAGGCGAAAGCCAATAAGCGTTACCCTGCTGCATTTGAGCATTTGCAACCCGGAAGTTGCAGCACCTAGTTGATATAACACGCTTTTTAAATTTTCATATCGGATTAAACTAATCTTTTTTTTATTCATTATTAATTTTTATATTAATGTATCATCGCAATATCTTTTAAACGCATATAAGAAAATACCAAAATATGTCCGAAAAGTCTGCATGAATACTACGTCATTGTCACGTGACAGTATTTGAAATCAGGCCGCCAGGAGAGCAGTTTGAATCTCGGGCAGTTGGTGACGTTTCTGTTTGTGGAAGGGTTACAGTTAGAGTTTTAGTTATTTAACGTCATTTACTCAGATTCGATCAAAACACATGTTTGTTGTATGAGTTTCTCTGATTATTGTGTTTATTTAGCTTAGATAGCTGGGTCCGAGTACAAGTTAGCGTTGTTGAACTAAAATATAAATGATGAAAAAGTGGGAGTCCACTGCACAGCAAACCAGCACGTGAGTACTGATACTGTAATAACAAAATGTTTGTTAAAAGCAGACTGAATTATTAAAAATTAAATAAGCCTGTGTAATATACTGTAATAACACTGGTTTCTAGAGTGGATTAAACATCATGAACATTAACTTAAACAAACTGGTATCTGTAGATAGATAAATAGATAGAAAGAAGTTTGTCATTGCACAGTACAGTTACTTAGCAACGAAATGCAGTTTAGCATTTATCAGAAGCGCAGATAGTAGTGTATGTACATCAGTGCAAATATACAACTTATAAGATGCAGGTTAAATAAGTTTATATGTAGTAAATGATACCATGCAGTAAATATAACATAACATAACTATGCAGAATGTGCAGTAACTAGAGTAGAGAGTGGATTCTATACTGTACATGTGTGTACACAGAAACAGTGCTGTGAAAAAGTATTTGAATTTGTTTTGTTTGGCATAAAAATCAGGAAGGGACAAATACTTTTTCACTAGACCTTTGAACTAGACTTTTTACACAAATACACAAAAAATATCAAGAAGACCAATGCTGTATTATTTGTATAATGTGTGTAGAGATGATGTATAAGAGACTCTAGGCATGTATACAAATCTACAGTGTGTGTGTGTGTGTGTGTGTGTGAGAAAAGTGGATAGATAAAAGTACAGAATAATACCGTAGTGAAATGTGTTACAGGTAATAAGGTATAAGTGGTTTAACGGTGTATTATAGAGTTTAGAAGTGTGATGGTTGTGAGGAAAGATGCTGAATCTGCTGGTTCTGGGTTGAATGTTCCTGTACCTTCTTTTGGAATGGAAGGAGGTCAGAAAGTTTGTGACTTGCATGGCCACTCTAATACATATCCCTAACTTTTGCCTTTTCATTATACAGTTTTGAGATTTTTAAACATTTAATAAAATGTGATTAAGGATAGTCTGGGGAAATATTATTATTGGTGCTTATGGTATTATTGTTATGATTAGGAAATAGACCTACACTCAGATAATCATATACTGTTGTTATTATGATTAATCATCTGGGATATTTGTAAGATTTACTAATGTTAATAAACTTGTCAAGGTTATATAGGCAATGTCTGTCACACCTCTTAACAGCACTTATTCTTACTGTAAATAGAGTTAAAGTTTTTACCAAATTGTCACAAATAAGAAGAAACTCCTATGGAGATAGTTCATGCTGATGCTGGAGCCACTTGTCTTATTGGCTTATACCTTATTTATTAAAAAGTAAATTTCATACTAAAAACTAGCAAAACATGATTTTAAAGTGAATCATCTATTATTTTTTTATAATTTCTGATTCTAAGCAGAAGTTCTGTTACCAGTGTATTTTGCAGAAAACTGATTTTGGGTATGGGCTAATTTCATTCCCATTTCAAAAACTACCAATGAATAACTGAAAATTGGAATTATAAATGTGTAATTTTAGATGCCAGCTGAATGTTGGTTTTGTAAAACTAATATACCTTAGAGAAACCTAGAGCAATATACATTAGTATTGCATGTCTAGTAAAATTAATAAAAACACATCAGTGCTAGTAAAAACAAATTATCATTTTATAAATCAAGCAGATGTATTTATCTAGTCTGCTGTACTTCTCAATATTTTAAATTTACTTTGCCCATGACATGTTTATTAAGTTAACCCTTCATCACACATGCCCAATACTAATGTATGTTATCAATTAAAGTTATCAGTAATGTGATTTTCCTTTTGATGTATTCCTCTGCCACAGTTGCCCAGTCAAACCTGGGGATGGTGTGATCCCATCATGGAGTGGGCCCCAGGAAGAGTCTATCAGCCAGAGTAAAGAGCAGCCTTGCACAGTGCAGGCCATGTACTGTAAGGAGCTTCTGCTTGTAGGGGGGACAGAGTTTTCATTTGAAGAGCTGCGTTCGCAGCGCTATTTTAAACAGCTCAATGGTATGTATCAAAAACACTCCCTAAATTTATAGTCATTCAACTATATCTGCTAACCAGAGTTACCATTAGCACGGACTGTCATGACATAACCTATTAAGCATAATCAGACTTTCAGCTATTTGGAGGCCAAAGTAAAACTCTTTACACATGTAACTTATACTTACAATGATGTATGAAAATGTGAAGGGGTGTTGGTGTGTCTATGAACTTAATCAATTTATAAATGCATGTTCTGGGCCAGAAGGCAGCTTACCAAACTGTGTTTTCCCCCCCTTCCCCAGGTACTTAATACACATGTTTTGAGACAATGTCTTAAACTTTATATTTTGCTTTTTTGTACAGAATTTTTAACATTTGTTTTTAGTAGGAAATGAATAATAGTGATGTATTTTGCAGGCTGATTGACTGAGCTTATTACCAGAAAATACTTTATATTGGCTGATTGGCCAGTTCAATTGGCCAACCACCAGTCTGTATCGACCAAAATTTTCATGTTTTTTGTTAACGTCTTAGTGAGGGTTGCTGACTCAAACCTAAATACAAGTCGAGTAGAAGTCTGGCATTTTTCCTTTGCGTGACATTACATGAGCACATATCCATGCTCTTAAAATCCACTGCTAGGCAAAAAAAAAAAAGGTACAAACTCCAAGATTTCATTAACCATCTTTAGTTTTTCGAATTCAAAATGATAAATGTTAATATTAAAATGATTCCTCATGCTCCTAAAACCACACTTAAACAATTTAAGTCGTGGAATATGGTCATGCCATCAGGGAAGAAAATCTCCATAAATGTGATAACCTGGTCGTTCAGTACATTCCTGTCAACAGCTGACTCAATTTTATTGCCACACAATGTTGCTAAGTCTAGACCTGACCAACTGAAGCAACCCCAAATCATAACACAGAGGCTTGCACAGTGGCCACTATTCATGACGCATGATTGCTTCCCTGATGCAACCACCACCTTGGAATAGGCTCAGACTGGACCTTTTTCCATTGCTCTAAAGTCTTTATGAACCCTTTTTTTTTTTTTTTCTTGAGTAGTCTCACTAACGTGGTTTTCTTATGGCCATACAGCTGTTTAGTCCCAATCCTGTGAGTTACCGTGATATTGCGTGTGTGTAAATGCTCTTAGTTTCACTGTTAAACATAGCCCTTATTTCTACTGTCAATTTTTCTACAATGCATCTTTACTAAGCGTTTAACTGATATCCGTTCATTATTATTATTATTATTTTTTAAAAAATTATGACCGCATTTCTTGCATGAACTTGAAGGTTAATTTCCTTAATTGTTTTCAGCACTTACAGTAATGCAAGCCAACAATTTAATTCTTCTGTAGTGGTGACACATTTTTTTGGCCGAGCTGTATATGTACAGACTATATAGATAGTTTTATGTTTTTTTTTTATTTATTAGAAAAAGTCTTACATTTGAACAAAGTCAAAGAAGAGCTGAAGTTTCAAATAGAGCAGAAGCAGAAACTTATTCAAGGGAGGAACGGTGCCAGTCAACCTCAGGTAAGCTGTTTTATTATTATTATTATTTTATTTTTATTTTTTTACATTTTCAGTTAATCTCATATAGAAATTATTTAAAATATGATGGACATCTACATGGGGTATCAGACATTGTGAATAGTTGGAGAAAATGACAGCTTGTTCTAGTTCGCAAGATTTCATCTGGGTTTTACACATCACAATAAGTTGTGTAATAATAATGTGTGTAATCCTTCATTTAAAATCTGCATCATCCTTAATAATGAAGAAATTACATATGGTATAAAAAGTAAATAATCTTACACAGCTGCTCATACACATCTTAGACGCTCCCTAACTGAGCTTTTGCAGACACGTGGCTGCCATGACGTCAGTCACAACAGTGGATGGCAGAAGTACCATTAACCTTTGTTGGGCTTCTGTGTATTTTTGATAATTATGTATATGGTGTATTTTGGAGCCAAAACTAACATAAATATTATATGATTAACTCATTTCCTAGCGGATTACCTGATGCTTTGTCAACACAGATAAAAGAGTAAACTAGCAATTGAGCGCTTCTGTTCTGTTGCTGATTATTTTAGTATGTAGCATGTGAAACGTGTAACATATTCCAAAGTGAAACAAGTGTGAAAATGGATGAAGAAGGTGATAAGGATATTAATTCACAGAAGATTGATTTATCATCATAATGTGATTACGTCCGATGGTGTATAAATGTTATTCCTCCTGGATTTGGTGGTATTTGTTAGCATTAGCGTTAGTTCATTCAGTGCTTCTGTTGCAAATGAGACAATGCTACAGTATGTGCTTTACAATTCATAAAGTGATGTGCAGGTAACGTTAACTAATACTGACATTTTAAGCTTTCTAAAAAAAAATGGCTAACTAACTGTTCTGGGGTTGAATCACAAAAAGTGTAAAATGGAAAACTAACGTGCTGTATATGATGTACAACCCCTTGTTCCATACAGCTAGTAGTGCCCTTGATCAGGGATTAGAGACGTACTTGGGATTTAGCCTTGTGTTTGGAGCTACTGTAGTTACTGTAACACAGACAGATCGAATGTGATTTGGGAACAACTTGGAAGCAATTACTATGGAGACAATGTGTTGTTTAAGATGACATAACGTTTTCAGATGTGTTTTCTTGCTGAAATGTATGTGTGTTTTGGCATTGGCATCTGATCATTTTTGGATGTTCTTTGTGATTTATAGCATCCTGATGTACTAGAGGGTTCCATCCAGACTACTAATGTCAGCTGTGCTCCTGTTGTCCCCAAAGACGCTGCTTCCTTGAAATTTTCTAATGAACCAGATATATGTAGAAACTCTGCCATAAGGTAATTGTTTGTAACAACAATTTAAGTATTTTCATATTTTTAACTATTTTTAAGATTGCCTTGTATATTTCATCAGAAACGGCATAATAAACCATGAGGACATGGCACAGGGTGAGTTCCATTCTTTATGGATGTTTTTCGTTGCCATTCTGTGATATCCATTACAAACTCAACAGTGTCTAGAGTTTACACTGGTACCATTCAAACCGCTCACCCACTCTGCACTTTACCTGTGTAAAATATTTAAGTAAAATGTAATGTAACAAAGGTTTCTTTGTTGAAACTTGCAATAATTATTTAAGTTCCTTTACTTATTTTTTTTGTCTAACATTCAGGAACAGCTAGCATTAAACAGAGGAGTTCACAGCCATCAAAATCTTTTGCAATTTATGATGAGAATGTTCTGCCTGAAAAATCAAATACAAGGTAGGTTCCCAGGTTATATTTTTGACAAATAATATTTTTTTTTTAATCTTATTTTCATAGTTCTGTATTTAAAATTTTTATTAAATATTTGTTAAATAGATCTATTTGTCTTTTTGTGTATATAGTGTTTCAGCTTTAGCTATTTTTTCCTGTTAGGTTTAACTTTAGTTTGCCTTTAAAATCATTGTTGATTCATGCGAAATCTTTTTTTTCTTTTTTAAAGATCATCCTCTGTAAACCTTAAATCATTGAAGCTGCCCACATCCATTTTGAAATCCAGACAGCCTGCATCAGTGTCTCCCAGTGATAAAGTAAATTTACATTTTTTGTTCACTTCTCAGCATTTGGTCTGATTTGTCTTGGGTTTCATTTGTCTTTTTGTGTGTATAGTGTTTCAGCTTTTGCCTTTTTTTCTGTCATTAGGATGCCTCCCTTTCTCGCTCCGAGGAGGCTATCATCAATGCTCACTCTAATAAGACTCTCTGTCGAAGCCCAGAAGACACTTATGATTTTATTCATGCTGCTCAGCTAGCCTCAACACCATTCGGAGGTCCAGGCAGACAAAACTCCTCTGAAAGAGGCCGAATTGAAGAGAATGACACGCTCAACAAAACTGGTTCTGTTGCATTCAAAGAACCAAGCTCTGAGCCCAAAGCAGAGACAAAAAAGCTAAGGTACTTTTTATAGTAATTATGTTTTTGTTTATAAACATGTGGGAAAGTTTGTGCTGAGAATTAGAATAATGATAAATGTGGGAATTCTATTTTTACATGAATGGACATAAATTCACAATCAAAAGCTGTAACTAAATCTGTAAAATATCTAAATCATAACCGAACCTGTTATTTTAAACATGTTTTAAGCAAAAATATCACATTGATGGTATTGATTCTTGTCTATGCCATAAGAGACCAATTTCTTAAGATAAAATGCTAATTCACTCTGACCAGGGATGTTTGGTGTCTGAGATTAGTTTGCTTTTGTTTTGGAGTGGTGATTTTCCACCAAGGCAGATAAAAAAAAGATAATGAAAGCTTCCAGCCTAAGTCATTACATGCTCACTTCAAGAGGCATGATTAGACAAAGTATTCTCTATATGAGTCAGAATTTAACTTTAATCCTCAAACGTTGGACACCTATCTTTTATCTTGGGCTCTTGGTTGTGTAATGTCATACCAAACTAAGTCCAAGAAATAAAGCATGTTGTGATCACGTCCCAGTTCAAATCAGGTCTTCAGCAACAGTCTGTGAACTATAGCATGCAGATGTCCAGCAATCATTCAGCTACACTCTATGAAAATTGCTCCTTGAAACTATATTTATTTTCATACACAGCCCAATCCAGGAGATCAGTCATGAGTGGGGTCATATCTCCTTAGCTTCCACTTATCCACTGGAGCCAGATTTACAAGGACGGCCTACAACTGACTCTGGAATTACAGAGGTCATTCCGCCTACCTCAGGAAATACAGTGTTTGCTTCTGCAATGGGTGAGTAAATACTCTGTGAAAAGGGCTGACTGTTTTTCACTGGAAAAATTCTATAGGTTCTTTATTGTTCCAACTGCAGGTGACCTCCATGTTTATTAGCAATTGTCTTTTATTATTAGTTTAATTAGTGTAATTATTCATTCATGTTAGATTTATTATGTACAGTAGACTATTACTGTTAATCTCTACTAAAAAGGGCAGGATCTGTCATTCTGTAATTGTCAGCATCCATGGATTAGCTGTGTAGCCGATGACAAAATGGCAGATGCCTGAACGCTGTACTTTCACAGCTAAAGTAGAGTTTAGACTAACTGTGAGAAAAATCTATTTGTTTACAGAAAGAACACGGGACTAATTTGCGTGTAGTAGTGAATGTCACATTAACTTTATCAATTCTTTTTTCCAATTGTGTCTCTTTGAATCTTTCTTGTGCAGTGGGGATTGTAGGCTTGTTGTTGTAGTATTACACCATTAGATGGCACTAACCCTTTGACTTCACCAGAGACTGAGCCAGTGGATCCATGCAGTCTGGATATCAGAAAAGCACAACTAGATACTGTGGACTTGAGTTCTTTTGCTAACTTCAGGAGGAAGAGTGGATCTCTCCCAGAACCTGATGACCTGCATCTTGGTACGCTGTAAAATATTTATGATCATTACATATATTTTTTTAATTAAATTGATTTAAAGTAACCTTTTAACTAAATATTATTTATCATTCCAGATGGTGAAACCTTGTTCTTCCTCAAAAAGATTGGAGATCAGGGAATATGCCTATATTTGTCAAATGGTGATAATGTGCTTGTTAAGGTACGTCATGAGGGCAAGTTTTGCACTAATTAGCTAAATTCTTATTTTGTATTTTAGTCATAATCTCGTTTTTGAGAGGGGAAATGAGGTTGCTGCTGAGGTTGTTCTATATTTAACCAATTTTTTTATTGTATCTTTAGGCATGTCAAACTTGTCTATATGTTTTGTTACCATTTGTAAAACAATTTGTTCCCATTTATGTCATTTAATCTACAAAATATATATATTTTTTATTTAATATGAAGAAACGATGGGTGACTGAAGACTTTTCCACAGTACTCTCAATTCTATACTATTTCTTGTTTGGCTTTCCTGACATTTATCATGCCTCCTATAGGCAACAAACAGAATATGATTAATGTTGGCTATTCTTATGATGTCTTAATCTGTACCATAAATATCGAATGATGATGGCACAAACAATTAAACGTACCACTTGTTCCCAGTGAACGAGACAGCCATTAAATTCAGCTTTTATTCGTCTCATGTCCTTCACTTTCTTTATTCTTGGCATGTATCAGCTGTTCATATGTAGGCTAATGTTAGAGCGTAGGGTCAGGCGTTATACGGTTCCCCTGGAGCAGACAGAGTTAAGGGCTTTTACTCAAGGGTCCAAGAGCGACAACCTGGCAGAGCTTGGCCTCGAACCGCCAACGCTTCCAATCAGTAACTCAGAGGCTTAACACACTAAGCCACCCCCAGACCTGTAGATAGGCCTTTACTTTTTAGGCCTTTAAGTACTAAAACGTTTTGCATGTGGAATACCTTCGATGAAGATGAGTCTGTTGTATTATTTTGGATTGTGCAGGTTGATGAATCCACAGTACCTTGGGATTTTTATATTAACTCTCAACTAAGAGCCAGAATGAATGCTGATCTACAGCATTGTCATGCTCAGAGCACCTGTTACCTCTATGAAAATGGATCTTTAACATTGTGGCAAGTTCCTCAAGGACAAACTATTCAAGTATGGATCACACTTTCTTTATTGCATATGATGGTACTGAATAAATGTCCTGCTACTCTGTTTTAAAAAACAAACAAACAGAAAAATCTTTCTGTATAGGAGTTACTAGATGACCATGTGGATAGAAGGGATGTTCTACTTTTGGCTATTCGTTTGTTGGAGATGGTGAAACTGATGCATTCATGTCGACTTGTTCATGGGTCTTTGCAACCTGAAACACTAATGGTGTGCCACAGGTACAAATCTAAATCACTTTGTTTTATGTAATCTGAAAGTATTAGAGCTTATTGTTTTGCTGCTATTAAAATATCTGCAGTGCCACAGTTGAAATAGTCGATTTTCTTTCTTTTATGAATAAACAAAATTTAAAATGCTGCAACATATACTGTAGTTCAGAACTTGTATACAGTACCAGTCATTTTTAGACACATCATCTTATTCTGTTTCTTTTTCTTAATGATTTATTTTCTACATTCTAGAACAATGAATTTTCTCCATTTCAAAGCTATGACATAACATATGAAATTGTCATTAAGTATCAACATTTAGTTCAGCTTTTCTGGAACAATTCCAGGAAGAACAGTATTGTCGTGTGCATTTACAATATAGCCTTTTTGTGTCCTTTGTGGCCATCAAACATCATGATGAAACTGGCTCTCATGAAGAACATCCCAGGAAAGCAAGAGACCCACCACTGCTGCAGAGGAGAAGTTCATTTAGAGATACCAGCCTCAAAAATCACCAATAAACAGCAGCTCAGATTATAGCTATTATGAAAGGTTTACAGAGCATAAGTAACACACTTCACAATATCAATTGTTCAAAGCAGATTGTTGCATATTTTGGATGCCTTCAGCATTTATCTTGTTTTACAATGTAGGAAGAAAGTATATGTTTCTCAGACAGGTATAGCCGAAAAATGTCCAAATATCTTTATGCAAATAGTTTCCCCAGGTTGCCACACGTTTTATCTTGAATGGCTGTATAATAGCTTAGTACATTAATATTCTTCTTATTTTTGGAATTGTGATCTACTGTATCTGTGGCTCCAGATTAGAAACCATATTAGAATATAATTTTATATATATATAATGTGTGTGTGGGTGTGTGTGTCTGTGTATATATATATATATATTAGTTTTATAGTAAAATATTATATTTAATACATAAATTTATTTCTCCAGCTGTGAAGACAATGTTATCTGCCTGGATTTCTCAAATTCATTGGACTTGGAGCTGCAGAGTGATATGAAGACAGTACAGTCTCTTCCCTCGGCGCAGGTCTATATTGAACAGGGTTTATTGTTGCCCTCTGCTTCTCCTTACCAGGTAATCCAGCCATGTCTAGCTTTTCTTAGAAAACTATCTCTTCTTCAAGAAGGGGCATGTCCTGAGGCACTTCTTGTTTTTGTCATTTTAACAGGTGGACCTCTGTGGCATTGCACAAATAGTGCACTTGCTACTTTTTGGAAGAAACATGATGGTAATTAAGGATGGATCTTTCTGGACATTGGCAGATGACTGTGGACCTCTGGATTGGCAAAGGGCTTTTGACCTCAGGTGAGGGTGTATACATTTTGTTAATTAGAAAAAGGATTTACAATTTCAGTTTGATTTGGTTTTTAATAAATTATGGTTACATTTTACTTTTGATTTAGTATTAATTATTTGTGTTTTGTGTTACGCCCTTTTTGGTCTTTCTTTTTTTAGCAACCTGCATGGTTCTTTGTGGCAAGATTTTTTCCACAACCTTTTGAATCCAGAGGACAACTCAACCGAGTTAATTTTGTCCAACCTTATCAACAACATAAAGAACACTCTCTATGAAGGCTTGGAGTGTCGGTTTTCTCTATAGTTTATGCTGTCAGTCACTTGTCTGTGTTTTCTATATGTTTATTGTACTACTCCAAAAGCTGTTCCTTTCACCTAATTTCTTTTTTAAAAGTTAATTCAAGTCATTAAATAAAGGATTCATACATATTCTTAATTTTGGCTGATTATCCTGTACTACTGTTGTTTCCATCCTTCATTAAACAGGTAAATATTGCACAATTAAAATGCTTATTTTTATTCATTTGTGATTATGATAAAGGGAAATGTTATATATTATAATTAACTTCATGAACAAAGATTTAACCAAAATGTCCCTTTAAACACTGCTTAGCCAAAAAAGGTTGAATAGTGTTACAAAGTCTTTAGCTTTAAATATGAAACACATTGACATTGTTTCGACATCCTTTTGAAAGTCACATGTATTTCCATACAGTTGCCTAATTTTTTTGCACAAGATCATGTATTGATAAGGGAAGAGACCAACTACTTCTATTTTTATAAAATTTTTCCACAGCACAGCCCAAAGATGGCTATTTGATGGCTAATACATGTGACATTAAACTGGATATGACTTTGACTTAGACCAACTGAAGCAAGCCCAGATCATAATATTGCCTTTGGAGTCTTTTACAGTGGGCATAATGTGTGATGTGTTATAAGCACATGGATCAGCTCCTTTTTACCCTGACCAGAGTCATAGAATATAGTACATATAGACTCATCAGACCAGAGCTCCAAAGTACAATATTTATGTTCTTTAGCAAATTAAAGCCTTTCCCCCAATTGAAATCATTAGCAAGGTTTTTTTTCCCCATTATTAATGGCTGCACAGTCACAGCCTTGTAAGTACTTGTTATGTTGTACATGTGGATATACTCTTGTTTTGACTATTAGCTGTGATTTCTATTGTTGTTGATGATGCAAACAATAAGTAAGTGAGTAACTTAGGGCACAAAGTTGTAAGTGATCTCCATTCATAGTTATTTGTGACTTTTTTTCTGACATTTCTTCTAGAAAGTTAGAACTCATCACTATGCTTCCATGGTTTAATAATCCATTGTACAGTTCCAATTCCAGTAATTTCAGCCTTATCCTTTGTATTTTTCCTTGCTTGATGCAGCCCAATAATTTGACCCCTATGAAACACAGGAACCTCATTTCCATGACCAGAGGACATATCTTCCAACATGGTTGTTTAAGAAATGAGGAAGCTGATCACTATCAATTAGGCTTGAAGGATCTGAAGAATTGTTGCCCGTGTAAACACATTAACCACTGCAGTAATTACCCAGTTAGAAACTCTTAAGTATTTGCTTATTTAAATCCATTTTTTGGCCACACAGTGTGCACTATTGCGTATTATGCCATTAAACCTGACCTGGGTTTTAAATTCTTATTAGAAAGATGGCATTCAAGTTTCCTTTTTTTTTTTTCCTTTCATCAAATGCACACTTATATGAGTGCTCTCTAAACAAGAAGGACCTACAACTTACACAGTTTAAAGTTTTCCAATGAGCATTCTTAGTAACTGATCAATTTGCATTAGGTTTTAGGAGAACATAATGCTGTCGAGTAATCGGTCTCCACCGTCATAAATTTTACATTACATTTTAGGCATTTGGCAGACGCTCTTATCCAGAGCGACTTACTTTTTTTTTCTTCCTCATTACACATCTGAGCAGTTGAGGGTTAAGGACCTTGCTCAAGGGCCCAACAGTGGCAACTTGGTGGTTGTGGGCTTTGAACCTGAGCTACCCCTGGCCATAAATAAAATTCCCCCTCTAAGCCTTTCATGTAATGTGAGCCTTGAGGCAATTGAGACTACAGGTGTTACATCTTTGTTTGTTGGGAGGAGTGACTCCTCATTTGCTTTTTAAATGACAGTGTAATGACGCTTTTGCTCTAGTATAGTCGTTGGGTGAGCGAGTAGTCATTCCTCTTCATTCGGCTTCAAATGTCTGGAACGCCTGAGGAATCTCAAGGGCTCTGTGGATAGAATGGTTCCTTATGGATTTGGATTCAGATCTGTAAGTGTTTAGGTGTACTCATTTAATCTTGGATGGTTGTGCTTTAAAATGAGAAAGAGAGAGAAGAAAAATAATGCTCATCTTGTTTTAGGATGCAGATTTAGGGATTAGGATTAGGATTTTTTTTAGTGGAACTCCAAATGATTTACGTTTTGTCTTCATATTCTTTTATGTGAGGGAATAAACTTTGCTAGGTAGCGAACACCAATACTCTTCCTGGCTGTGTTAACTGTATCATGTGTGTACTTGTCTGTACACATAGTTTGCTTATCCCAAGTGCGACGTACCTCCAGGGTGTGGCAAAATATCCTGATATAAAATGTGTTACTGCTGGTTGTTTTAAGACTCAACAGATGAAAATAAAAAGGTGGATTCATGAGAAACGCAAGTCATTGCAAATTTGTTACCTGTTATAATATTTGGCAAATGTTTAGTTTTTTTAGAAATATTCCTAAAGTAGATTATGAAATTTGAACATTTTCATGGGTTTAAAAGAATGTATTACACGACCTGCTTCAACATTATGCAGAGCTCTTCTTTTAGACAGACACATGCACAATGACCATCGGCTTTCCATTAAATTTTAAGCAACCGCTAACCATGCTCCACAATTTCTGGTTTCTGTGTTGACTGCACTTCAAGCAATTATAGCTGGCCTCTTAGACATACGAGAGTTCAGTAATGGTGACGAATTAGACCTGGCAGGGGCCGCTTTAACCAGCCTCACACCTCCTCCACAAAAGAACGCACCCAACTCATCCCAACATGTGCTGGCCTGTGTGCTGCATGTTGACAGCCACCACAGTTGTGTGTGCATGCAAGACAGACAGTTTGTGAGGTATTGTGTGAATGTCTTCTGTCGAGTTATCTTGAAGCTCGTTTTCCACATCTAGGCAGAAAGGTAAGGTTTTCCCCCTCTTTTCGTCTCCTGGTTTTATTCAGGTTAAGAAGTTAAAGGTTTTAAGAGGGAACGGATGGCCGAAAACCTCTTGAACAAAAGCTTGTAAGGGAAGAATCTTCAAGTGGGATGGTCATGTGACTGAATTTAATGTGAAGAACGAGATGCGGGAAAGGTAGTGACTCAGCAGGCGATCTTTTCTTTGTTTTATGCTTTTCCACATTTTTTATTTAAAATGCTGGTTAGGACTAGTGAATTTATTTATTTATTTTTATCTCTGTGATATACTTTTATTTCTTTTGGGACAATGTCTGAAATATTCTGACTTACCAGGACGGGGAGCAGATATTTACAGCGTATTTGCAGTTTGGTTAGATGGCATGTAGACAAAGAGAGTTTTAATTTGAATTGATCCACTTGAGTGCCTTTCCAGTTGAAAATTCACATACTGCAGGTGTCCTTTTGCGGTCTAATGGAAATCTAACCTTTTATAACAGATAGTCCTTAGTTGTCTCTATGAACTAAATTTTCTGACTAGACTTGTATATAGCTGATCAGCAAGCAGCTATTGTGTCTTTATTAAATCAGCCTTGATATTAGCCGAATCTTTGACAGAATATCGAAACAACTTTTCAGTTTTTGTGAAGTTTCATGGACAAGGTCCAGGTATTTGTTTACATTAAGCAATTAGCTTATTAGTAGCATATTTTAAAGTAGATTATTAAATCTGACACATAACTGTTCATAATATCATCTTTACTCAACATTTTGATTTGGCGCATAACAATGTGCTCTAAGTGCAGGTATTTTACGTGCCCTGAGTTCGAACTGCTGCGGCTATGATTGCTCTAATGATGCGTGTTTTATCTCATAATGACACTTTACACTACTGCTTGTTACTAGAATCATGGTTTTGGAACATATGAGACAAACTTCCGACAGGAAGACTAAACATACATTGATCTATGTAGTGGTGTAGTGGTTAGCACTGTCGCCTTGCACCTCCAGGGTCTGGGTTCGATTCCCAGCCAGGCTCGATTCCTGTCTCTGTGTGCATG